>JADRCD010227148.1:52931-84762 GCA_019843815.1 Montemys delectorum
TATGCATCATTTCAATAAAGCCAATGTAGCTAGTGAGACTGAGCCAGCCCAGACTCGAATTCAGTTTTTGGTTTTAAGAGGAAAGAAAGAAAAGCACTAAGTAAATTCTGAGAATGCCAATGACATCAGCTTTGACACACCACTTCTCTGAGATTCTTCCTCTCTTTCTTACCTACTGTGTCTCTTCTCCTCTAATTTCCCATCTTCCTGGTTATAATGTAGAATAACTGAAGGATGAAGCAGACTCAGACATCACCGGGTCACCCTCACTTCCCATGGACATGACTTAGAGAGTGTGTCATTCCTGGCATGCAAAAGCAATACTCTCTTCCATCTCATTGCTCCCATCTAGGTCTTTTAATCAATAAATATGGAATTAGAAAGAAAAGGGAAATTAAATAGAGTTATGGATCAATTACTCCAAATTTGGAATACTGTTTCACAGCCGAAAAGATGAATATTCTAAAAGAAATGTGAAGTCTTCTGAGAGAACAAATGCATGGATGCAGGGAGACTGAATGACATCTCCATCAGCAGGGATACGGGACAGTCAGCAACCATATCTCATTTTGTTTGTATTCTTCAACATAAACCAGGGCTAGTGTGCTTAAAGAACCTTCAGGAAGCAGAAGTGAGATGCACAAGCACAATACACTCAGAAGAAAGAGTAATCTTTCAGTCTTACAAGGATTTCTGCAAGAAGATGGAAGCTAACAACTCACTCAATGGTGAAAAGCAAGTGATTCTCTCTGGGCACAGATGAACAAGTGACCCTCTGTTGCCACTTCTATTCAAAACTGTGAAAGGTCTTATCTAAGCAAGAAACAGACATAAAATACACTTGAACATTAACTTTAGAATAACTAGTTATCTTCCTACACAACACTTTGCTAACACGTCTGTTGGAAGGATTAAAAACTTATAGAAACGGAACACAGCAAACACTGAGAATTCTAGAAAATAGTGACTACATTTTTTTTTTTTTAGTTTTATGTGGTGTTGTGCTTGCATGTATTATCTGCATGAGGGTACTGGATCCTCTGAAATTGGAGTATCAGACAGCTGTAAGCTGTCATGTAGATGCTAGGAGTTGAACCCAGACCCTCTGGAAGAACAGTCAGTGCTCTTAACTGCTGAGCCATCTCACCGGCCCTGATTATATAATCCTAACTATATAATCAGAGAAGCAAAAATAGGAACAAATTATTTAATATGGGATATATTACAGACCAAAGAACTGAATTTAATTTTTCAGTACTTTAGTTCTCAGATAATGGTGAGCCAACTTGCCACTGATGGTTAGTTGCTGACACTAAGTCAGTGATAAGGATAAGGTATATTGACAAAGAAGACTCAAATTTGACGCAATCTGAACACATACAAAAAGATCTCAAATTATGATCTTTAGGCCCAGAGTCCTTGTGTATGTGATAACAAATAAAAATAACTTAAATCCTCTCTGTGTCAGTGGCAGGCAGCTTCTGCTCTCTGGGACGAAGTCATGAATCTAAAAGTAATGACATGCATAGGTGCTACAATAGGTTCTACAGAGTAAGACTGCTTCCACTTTGATGCCTGCAAAGAAAGCAGGTCACACCTAGTGCTCCATTCCATAATCCAGCGTGTCAGTATTTAGTAAGAAAGCACACTAGAAATAATGAACACCAAAGACCTAGCATATACTGACATAGAAGGACATTTGTACTCTGGGAAGATGGCAAACCAAGTCCTTTTCCCAGTTCCACTCCTGGTTCACTTTGACCATGTGGAAGACTAGTGTATGACATGCAAGCCTTGGGCAAGAATCCAGCCAGAGGTATGTATGAGTTTAAAAAAAAGAAGGCAAACACCTTCAAGATTGCATTCAGATGTGAGCAGAACGGCTGCCAGAAGCCTTTTCATCTTGTCTTCTGGTGGATGCTAAATAAAAAGTAAGATGCCTTGGGCCCATCCCTCCAAGCATGTCTTCACTACAGGAAGATTCTTACATTGACTAACTCCTGTTCTTATAAAAAAGAGACTAATACAAAGAAGAGAGGGGATGGGGGAGAAGGGGGAAGAGGAAACAGGTAGGAAAGGAGAAGAAAAGAAGAAAGGGGGAAAGAAAAAGGAGAGGGGGAGAAAGGAAAGAAGGAGGGGAAGAGAGAAGGGAGAGAGGAAGAGGTGGGGCAGGGGGGAATATAAAGAGGAAGAAGACAAGGAGGAAGAGGGAAAGGAAGAGTAGGAGGAAGAGGAGAAGAGAGAACAAGATTTTCAAATGAGTAGAGAGATAAAACTAGAGAGGGAGCTGAAAACCAAGGAAAAGCAAAGCTTGGCAGGGACCAAAGGGTAAGACAAGGATTCGCTTGGTGAAATCAAGAGTCTACCAATACCTTGATCTCGAGCATTTGACCTCCAGTATGATGAGATGATACCCTGCTGCTGTTTGAAGCTGTCTAGTCTGTAATGTGCTATCAGAAGGTCTATTATAGTCTTAAGGCACAAAATAGTATGAACAATCTCTTTCCAGTGTGTGAAAATAACCTGTTTATATCTTTAGTCACAGCTGATCCTGTAATAGCTGAAATGATACATACTATAATCACATCTCTTTATGCTTAACCAGCTGTCACTAGAACTAAGAATATGACCTAGTATATATTTTTCAAGTTTATTAGGTGACTAGAATTGACAAGTACTGTTGAAGTTAATAAGCAAATACTTAATAAAGACAGGTTCAGCCTCGTAGGCAAAAAAAAAAAAAAAAAAAAAAAAGTGTGTTCTTAACAAATTCAGCACATTCCTATAAGACTAACAAATCATACTAAAGACAAAAACTGCATACTTTTCAAAAGTCTAGTTAAATACTTAAGGAACTGAGTTTTTATCAAGTCTTCACAGAAAGCTGAGATTTTATATAGGGTATATTTTCTACTACCTGAAATTTTCCTAGCATTCACCAAGTCCTTTTTCATGAAGAGCAAATTCGCATGTACACACACACACACACACACACACACACACACACACAAAGCCATTCTTGGGCTAAGAGGTATCTGAAAAAACACTTTAGAAACATATCAAGTGTCTAAAAGAGAATACAGTAGAAAAGTTACAACGTAACTTATTAACACCCACAACTAGTTCTTGAGTTCAATAAGTTGTTTGTGAATAACCATTTCTTAGTGATGAATACAAGTTTGATCAATGAAATTCTCAATGCCCAGACAAATAGAAGCATTTATATTATGAATGTGTGTATACGTACATACTAAATTATGCATGTATGTATATATGTATGTATGTATGTATGTTCCCCAGGATCTCTGGTATTTAAACACTTGGTCTCCATTTGGTGGCACAGTTTGAAAGTGGCTAGGGTGCAACCTTGCTGAAGGAAGTATGTCACTGAAGAGGGTCTTTGAGAATAAAAATCCTACTACTTCAAGTTCATTCTCCCTGCTTCATGTTTAGAGTTCAAAGTATAAGCTTCTTCATCAGGTGCCACCACACCTGGCACTTCACAAGTATCTTCACCATGAAGGATTATCATATGCCTTCTGGTGTTTTATCACACCAACAGCAAAGGAGTTAGTAAAAGATACACAGACACTTTAACATTGAGAAAACTTGATACTGAGGAGACCTCTCGATGACAAAGAGCTCTTGATCTGAAAGTGAGAGGACTTGAGTTTGAATCCTCAGTATAAACAATACACAAACAAAAAGCTGGTCATGGTTGTTCATGCTTTTAACTAACTCTACAACTAGACTGTGGAGAGAATCAGATTCCAAGACTCACTGGACAGCCAGCTTAATCAAAACTGCAAGCTTATGTTTCACTGAGACACCTTGTTTCAAGTCAATAAGGTGAAGAATGATAGAGAAAGACACTTTAAAGTCCTTTATCGGCTCTGAATGCATGTGTACCATTTGTGCTCACATGCATACAATCCATACATGTAGGCTATATATTCACCAAATGTGCAAACACACTAAATAAATACTGCAAAGTTTTCAAAAGGTAATCTTTGTGCTTAGATTTAAATATCAAGAAGTTTTAGTGGAACATGATAACTGGTGCCTGTACCATAAGCACTCCAGAGGTGAGAAAGGGACCCATTATAGATAGGGTATATTATAAAAGACCCATTCAAAAAGACAACAAAGATAAAGAAGGAGCAAGAAAGAAGTCCTCACCTTTTCACTAGCACAAAAATACAACTCTATTCATTGTTATTATTACATAAACAAATATTCATAGACAATATCACTTATACAGCAAGATATTTTTTTAAGTAATTCAAAAATATGTACCCTAGAATATTTAAGCTGTGTTTTCAGATTTGGGGGCAGAGAAAGAAGTTTAAAAAGAGAGAAACAGGGAAAACAAGAAAACCTCACTATCCCACACTCATTTTCTAAGTGGTTAAAGAGTATTCAATAACTCCAAATTCTTTTTTATACACACACCTGGGAAGAATACCAAATCTGTAAATTTGCTCAGCGTTACACTGATGTGGTTTTAAACCAGATGTTTAAATGTTACAGTATGTATATTTTCTTCCTCTCTTCTAAGACAGAAGTAAAGTAAGAGGAATATTTGACTTCGCTCCACAAGAGACCTATTTAATAGTTTGGCGGTTGTGTAAGTAAAGGTAGCTTGGCTAAGTCAATGTTGACGACACACAGAATGACATGATCCTAATGAGTTGGAAAATATTGGCTCTCGAGAGAACAGACCAGATGCTACTGAGCGGGGAGAGCTACTGTATTATTGAATTTCATTTTTATGAGGTAAAATTTATTATTCAACCATTACAGTATCCCATATGAAACCTTGCATAAAATACTTTTACAGTTACCTTCTGGAAAGTAGATTTGTGTTTTAACATTAAGACATTGCTTAAAAGGGGAATTTGTATATCCATTTGATGATATTATACAACTTTATAAATCTGTCAATTATTTCCCTGCAAATATCAGAGCAGAGGAACTAAAAAGTCAACAAAATAATTAATCTGAATACAGAGAAATTAGAAGTTCTTGTCTTCCAAAGCAAACCAAATTTAAATATAACTTTGTATTTTATCTTCTGGAAAAATTACAAGAGTTAATAATTCTGTTTTGGTGACTGTCAAAAATATTAACAACAAGGGCTGGAGAAATGGCTCAGTGGTTAAGAGCACTGACTGCTTGCTCTTCTAGAGGCCTTGAATTGAATCCCCACAACCACATGTTGGCTCACAACCATCTGTAATGGGATGCAATGCCCTTTTCTTCTGGTGTGTCTAAAGACCACTACAATGTACTCACATAAATAAAATAATCTTTTAAAAAATATATTGACAATAAACCTACATAAAATAATAATCCCAATTAATAATACAAATTAAGCACAAACTTTACAACTCTAACATAGAATTCATAATTTACATTTCAAATGAGCCTCAAGAATTCATTAGACAGCTTGGCAGTGGTGGCACATGTCTTTAATCCCAGCACTTGGGAGGCAGAAGCAGGCGAATCTCTGAGTTCGAGCCAGCCTGGTCTACAGAGTGAGTTCTAGGACACCTAAGACTATATGGGAAAACCCTGTCTCGGAAAAAATATAATAATAATTCATTAGATTTTCATTGAATAATTTCAAATGTGTTAGTAGATATTTATCTTTACCTATTACTTCAAGTGTCATACAACAGAAAGTAATTTAATAATAGAAAGATTCAAAGATCTTACTTTAAAAACTGACTTAGCCAATAGCTTGATGTAATAATTGGGGGAGGAAAAAGAGAACTAAATCACTTTGAGTATGAATTTTCCCATCTGTAGGTTTAAACTTGCCAACGATATTACTGGTAAGAAGCCAACTGAATTAATGTAGAAGAAATGTCATCCTAAAAAAGGTGACCCAACTCAGACAATTCATGTAAACTTTATGGTATGGACTCCTCACATGATGGGTGTGGCTCACAAAAGGAAAATACTTACAGATAGATATAAAGTATGTGAAGAGAGGAAAGGACAGGGTTTAAATTGCTTTCATCCCACTGAACTCCCTTACCCATGTATACATGTGTTGCAGCACCCCACTTTGGACTTGGCAGAACTAAAAAAATATGAAGTGAAAACTTTAAGGGTTCTTTGGAAAGTCAGTGGATGGTGTTTTGCTGGGGCAAACAAGTGAAAGAACATGTAGCTGAAGCAGACACAGGTGAAAGACTAAGACAGACTCGGGAAGGAACATTTAGCTGAAGCAGACACAGGAGAAAGGATATTCTGCTAAAGCAAGCATGTTAGCAAAGGTTTCTCTGCTAACAACAGGCATGCATTGGTCCACCTTACACTGCATAATTGAATTGCATTTGTCAGCACTTCATAGAGAGAACTGCACCAAAAAATTCTGGTGGTGTGTTGCAGTTTCTTGCTGCTTCTATGTGCTTGGACTGACTGGCAGTGAAGTCAGCTGAGACACTCATGCTGAGGTAAGACTCATGGAGGATATGTGATGTTTAGAAAATATAAATAGGGCTCAAGGACAGACAGTGACTGAGGCTGAGTTTGGGCTGCTTATAGACCTAGCTGGGCAATGCTTGTGGATCTCAACTCTTCACTGATCTTCACATTCCTGAGAGACACAGCCTAGAGCTTCTCCTGAGGTCCCTCCTGCTGACTTGAGCCAAGGCTGAGGCTGTCTATGCTAGGTAGTGCCACTTGCTGATTTGTGTTTGCTATCCTGATTTGGACTGCTGGTGTATCTGTGAAGTGTTTGCTAGTAAATCAAGCTGCCGCTACTAACCTATGAACTGAAATGCCGATTTCCAGACAACACAGATGGGAGTTACTCCAAAGAACCTTTCTAAACAAGTTCACTTCTCCCATATCCTTTCTTTCCCACTACCTCTGGTGGGTGGTGAGCTAGAAGGGAAGTTAACGCATTTAAGGACCGTCAAGTTACAAATAGGTGTTCCATCCCAGGTTTCTAAGAGCTATGTTTGGAAGCTTGAAATCAAGCACATAAAAGAGACACAATGAAGACTTTTTTCTCTAAATTCAAACAAAACATAACCAATCTCTTGAATTGTATTCTTCTCAGCAACACCATTGTCTTCTATGGTAATCATTTTCTTGCAGTACTCTTTCAATTTAACTTTACCTTATCATCCATCTGCTCAACAAAACAACTGAACAAGTAGACTCGGGGTAGAACAGAAACCTAGCCTACTTCCCCTCTGAATGAAGCCTTGCAATCTTGAGGACCAGGGTTTTATTTGTTAGGCTGGTTGGTTACTGGGTTTTGTTTTGTTTTTGTTTAAGAATGAAAATAGGGTTTAGAAGATCCATTATCACACCCCAATTAAGTCATCTCTCCTAAATGTTAATACTTAAAAAGGAAAATTATTCATATTACCAAACTATGCTACCTAGTTTTCATGTCAACTTGTCTCAAGCTAGAGTCATGTGGGTGGAGGGAATCTCAGGTGAGTGAGGAAATGATTCCATCAGAGTTGCCCATGGGCAAGCTAGTAAAGCATTTTCTTGACTGATGAATGCTATGGAAGGAGCCACTTCACTGAGGCCAGTGGTTCTAGCTACTCTAAGAAAGCTGGCTGACTGAGCCATGAGGACCAAGCCAGTAAGCAGCACCCTCCATGGCCTCCGCATCAGATCTTGGCTCCAGATTTCTGCCTTGACTTCCCTACACAATAAACAAAGCTCTGTGACGAACTAAATCTTTCTATGCCTAAGTCGCTTGTGCCATGGTGTTAATCACAACAATAAGAACCTTAGCTAAGAATCTAACCAAGGTAAAATATTCACAAAGAAAAACTAACATAAACCCGTATCTTAGTACACTTTTGATTCCAGCTGTCCACAATAAAGAATGAGTTGATCAACATAGCTGCAACAATCTCATATTCACATACACTCTTATAAGGTTCCATGAATAAATTCATTGAAAAGTGGAAGCTCATGCTATACTCGAACATACCAAAATAATCTACTGCTTCTGTGACACATTATTAACATAATTTAGATTATCAGAAGAAAACTTGTTTTCTTCCTACAGATGTTTGAATTTTTGATGTCTGAAATAAAACAGTACTCCACATGTATGATAACATTACTACCAACAGTTAGGATGAACAGACTAAGACAAATGCTACTGCATATTATAAGACCAAATGAAAAGCAAAAATCCCGTATTACATTACATAGACAAGACCTAAGACCTTCAGCTTCTAAGATGAAAAAAAAAAAAATGGGTAAAATAAGCGGGTATGCTTTTTAAGTGCAAAAAAAAAAAAAAAAAAAACACAACAACAAAAACAAAAAACAAAAAAAAACAAAGAACAAAAAAAAAAAACAATAAAGCCCTGAAATAATTTTATACCAGCAGTGAAATAACTCTATGCTAGCATGAGAATTTTTTTCAGTTGATTTACCTAATTTCCCACTATATAAAAAATGAACACTGTATATAAAACCTAACTATTGAATATCTATTTCCTTTTAATAATATAATAATTTGTATCATCTCACAACATAATACTAGTCTGTCTTCATTAATTGTCTAAAATTCTCATAATCATAAAATCATGTATTTTTAGATATCAATTTGAAAAAAGAACAGTTTTTTGTTGAAAATACTGAATTATAGGAATAGTTTACATATATATTCATATATTTTTTAATAGTGACTGTGAACACTGTCAATTTTCCAAAGGGTGCATAAAAATCAACACTGCATTTTCTATGTGAGGAATTATAGAATCCAAAAGCAATGCATTAGTTACTATAAGAAATGCTTTCATTTTCTTTCCTTTTAAGGTACTAAATTTTCTCTTGTTTGTTGTCTAGAATGATTGACATCCTCTTAGTTTCTAAAACTGAAATACTAAAGAAGCAACTATATAAAATTATACCGATATTCCTAACTAAAAGGAGAGAACTAACTTTATTTAGAAATAATGTGTACCTTTTACACTTAAAAAGAGCAAAACTAACATACTGCTTGATATATTACATATGTTTTATTGAATTCTATCTTTTTCATACTCTTAGTTGTAGTCAATAAAGTTGACTTTAAAATCTAATAAATTACTAATAAATTACAACTTATAGTTCATCAACTAGTAGAACTTAACTTTCCAAAACCTGCGAAAAACCCAGTTTCCTCCAGCAAGACAGGACTCTCAGGTAGCCATGGATGAGACTCTATGCATAGACTCCATGTACTCAACATGCACGTCTTACCCTACACGCACGTCTAAATTTTCCAGTAAAACTAAAAGAACCTAATTCAAACTGTTTGTCCTAACAGTTAAGGTGAGCAGTATAGGAATAAAAATGTGTCTAGGTTATTAAAAAGTTTGGAAGAGGACAAGCCAGGTGGCACAGACCTCACAAGTCACAGGGGAGTCCCAAGGCAGCTGGGACAGGATCCTCTCAGCCTCCAAATGACAGTGGGGGATCTACAATCCTCTCTGCCCCTTCCCTGCAAGTGGAGAGCCTGCCTCCAGGAAGTGCTTTAACCCAGGGACTTAGAGACTTTCTAAGATAGGACAAGCCAGGAGGCACAGACCTCACAAGTCACAGAGGAGTCAAAGGGCAGTAGAGACAGGATCATCTCAGCCTCCAAATGATAGCTGTGGATCTACAATCCTCTCTGCCCCTTCCCTGTAAGCAGAGAACCTGCCTCAGGAAGTGCTTTACACCAGGGACTCACCCATCTGTGCCCAAGATTTACCAGAGGAGAACTGATCTCCGAGAATTACTAACATAGGCTTACAGATCCACAGGAGGAACAAGCTCTACTCAGAGACACCAAGAACATCTAACACCAGAGATCAACAGATGGCGAAAGGCAAAAGCAAGAACCCTACCAACAGAAACCAAGACTACTTGGCTTAATGAGAACCTAGTACTTCCACCTAACAAGACCTGGATATCCCAAAACACCGGAAAAGCAAGATTTGGATCTAAAATCACGTCTAATGCCAGTGCTGGAGGAATTTAAGAAGGACATGCATAACTCCCTTAAAGAAATACAGGAGAACACAAGGAAAGAAGTACAAACCCTTAAAAAGGAAACAAAAAAAAAAAAAAAAAATCCCATAAAGAATTACAGGAGATCACAAGTAAACAAATAGAAGCCCTTAAAGAGGAAACCCAAAAATTCCTTAAAGAACTACAGGAAAGCACAAACAGGTGAAGGAATTGAGCAAAACCATCCAGGACCTAAAAATGGAAGTAGAAGCAATTGAGAAATCACAAAGACAGAAAACTCTGCAGTTAGAAAACTTAGGAAAGAAGTCAGGAAACACAGAGGCAAGCATCACCAACAGAATACAAGAGATAGAAGAGAGAATCTCAGGGGCAGAAGATAACATAGACAACACTGACACAACAGTCAAAGAAAATGCAAAATGCAAAAAGACCCTAACCCAAAACATCCAGGAAATCCAGGACACAATGAGAAGACCAAACCTAAGGATAATAGGTATAGAAGAGAGTGAAGACCTCCAACTTAAAGGGCCAGTAAATATCTTCAACAAAATTATAGAAGAAAACTTCCCTAACCTAAAGAAAGAGATGCCCATTGACATGCAAGAAGTCTATAGAACTCAAAATAGACTGGACCAGAAAAGAAATACCTCAAGCAACATAATACTCAAAACACCAAATGCACAAAACAAAGAAAGAATACTAAAAGCAGTAAGGGAAAAAGGTCAAGTAACATATAAAGGCAGGCCTATCAGAATTATACTAGACTTCTCACCAGAGACTATGAAAGCTAGAAGATCCTGGGCAGATGTCATAGAGACCCTAAGAGAACACAAATGCCAGCCCAGGCTACTATACCCAGCAAAACTCTAAATCACCATAGATAGAGAAACCAAAGAATTCCATGACAAAACCAAATTCACACAATATATTTCTACAAATCCAGCCTTTAAAAGGGTAATAAATGGAAAACTCCAACACAAGAAGGGGAACTACATCTCTGAAAAAGCAAAAATGTAATCTTCCAACAAAACTAAAAGTAGAATGGCTGAGAAGCACCTAAAGAAATGTTCAACATCCTTAGTCATCAGGGAAATGCAAATCAAAACAACTCTGAGATTCCACCTCACTCCAGTTAGATTGGCTAGGATAAAAGACTCAGGTGACGGCACATGCTAGAGAGGTTGTGGAGAAAAAGGAACACTTCTTCATTGCTGGTGGGATTGCAAACTGGTACAACCACTCTGGAAATCAGTGTGGCCGTTCCTCCGGAAACTGGACATAGTTCTACTAGAGGACCCAGCTATACCACTCCTGGGCATATACCCAGAAGAGACTCCAACATGTAATAAGGACACATGCTCCACCACGTTCATACCAGCCTTATTTATAATAGCCAGAAACTGGAAACAACCTAGATGTCCCTCAACAGAGGAATGGATACAGAAACTGTGGTACATCTACACAATGGAGTACAACTCAGCTATTGAAAATAATGAATCTATGAAATTCGTAGGGAAATGGATGGAGCTGGAGAGTATCATCCTGAGTGAGGTAACCTAATCACAAAAGAACACACATGGTATATGCATTCTCTGATAAGTGGTTATTAGCCCAGAAGTTTGGAATACAGGAAGAAAAACCCACAAACAAGAAACTTAAGAAGAAGGAAGACCAAAAGGTGGACATTTCATTCCTTCTTAAAAGGGGGAACCAAATACCCATGGAAGGAGTTGCAAAGATTAACTATGGAGCAGAGACTGAAGGAAGGACAAGCCAGCCTAATATAGCTATCTCCTGAGAGGCTCTGACAGTACCCCACTAATACAGATGTAGAGGCTCACAGCCATCCATTGAACTGAGTACAAGGTCCCCAATGAAGGAGTTAGAGAAAGGATCTATGGAGCTGAAGGGTTTGCAGCCCCTTAGGACGAACAACCATATGAACTAACTAGTACCCTCAGAGCTCCCAGGGACCCAACCACCAACCAAGGACTATACATGGTGGGACTGAATGTTTTGGCAGCATGTGTATAGTAGAGGATTGTAAATTCGATCATCAATAGGAGGAGAGGACCTCGGCCTTGTAAAGGTTTTGTGCCCCTGTTTAGGGGAATGCCAGGGCCAATAAGTGGGAGAGGGTCGGGTGGCAGGCATGGGGAGGGCGGAGGCAACAGGGGTTTGTTCTTGTTGGTTTTGTTTGTTTGTTTGTTTGTTTGTTTGAGGGGAAACTGGGAAAGGAGAAATTTACATGTAAATAAAGAAAATATCTAATAAAAAAGAACTTATTTACATAATTCAAAACAAAAAGATAGTATACATTTTAAAAACAAATGACTCAGACTTTTTCAATGAAATATACGTAAATAGCAAATACAGCCATGAAAATATTCTCAACAGGATTATCCATGGAACAAAAGAAAATCAAACCCTCAAATTTACCGCTTTACAGCCACCTCAATGGCTAGCAGCATAAATGTATGGCAAAGTTGTGGAGAGATGGGTACAACATCACACACTGCAAATAAGACTATAGAGTGGTATAGATATGGGGAAAGTTTGAGAGCTCCTCAGAAGATTAAATACAGAGACTACATGACCTAGCAATTCTACTCTTGAAAATATAGAGCATTTGGAGAAATGATAGCATGATTCACATAAACTGTAGGAGTAGGCATAACAACACTTCATAACAGTCAACAAGATTAAGAATCAAATATTACCAAATGATGAACAAAAATGTAAAATACGCACACACACACACTGCCACTCTATTCTATAATAAAAGGCTCCATGCTTGAATGTGTTCCACAAAGTTTCACATGCTGGAAGCAGTCTCCAGAATGGCAATGTTAAAGTGGAGAAACTATTAAGAAATGGAGATTGGGAGCTGATGAAATAGCTTAGGGCTTGGAAGCACTAGCTGTTCTTGCAGAAGACCCTGGTTCAGTTTCAAGCACCCATCTGGCAGCTCAAAACTACCTGTAACTCTAGCTTTAGGGGGTCAAACACCCTTTTCCAGACACCTCAGGTACAGGCACACATATAGTGTATTCAAATACATTCAGGCAAAACTCTCCTACATGTAAAATAAAAAGTAGAGATCAGCTGTAACTACTTCACAGGAAAGAGGTCCTGCTGACTTCAGGAGGAGCTGGTTCTTACAAGAGCATTTAATATTAACTAAGCCAAGCATGCTTGCTCCCTGCTGTACTAGACCTGTTTCCTTTTGCTTCTATAGCCTGTGACAACCACAGAAGGGTCCTCAACAGAGTGAAGTAGAATATGGATTCCATATTGAAACCTCTAGCCAAATTTGTGAACAAAAATCAATCTCTTTAAACCATAATGAACCTAAAGTAGGTATTTTGTTATAGCAATACAAAATGGATTCAGAATGACCCATTCTATACTACAGGTACTTTGAAAATATTATGCTAAGAACTGAGTCACATACAAATACATGTTTTATAGGTTGTATTTATATGAATTGTGCTGGGAATTGGTTCTAATGCTTTGTCTTATTTTAGCTCCCAAAAGTCACGGTTCTAGACCTGAGGGTCCCTGCCCACAGCTGGCTTCCATTGATAATAAAGAATAGCCATACAACCAATGGCTGGGCAGGGAGATGGGGTGGAACTTGACTGGGAAACAGAAAGATGCAACTTAAGCCCTGCCAACACGTAAGAATCGGGGAAAGTGGTCCTAGGGGCCACTTCCCCAACTGGGTCTGGCATAGTAGAGATGAAATCTAATTTTGAAAGATGTTAACTCCCAATACTGGAGGGGAATATTTGCTAGCCTCGGGGAGATTTAGAAGTGCCCAGCATTTTGCTAGTCAAGGCATATCAAAATTAGCCAACATACATGTATGTGTATCTGTCTGTCTGTCTTTCATTCATGAATCTAGAAAGCTCTTGTGCAGGTATAGCGCTCCAGAGAGCTGGTAGGAGCAGTTTAACTAATTCACCACTATACAGACAAACCCAAACAGTCAAGCACTAGATTAATCTCTGACTATGTCTAAAAGGGTTAGAAGGCAAGGTAAATATACACACCACACCACACACACACACACACACACACACACACACACACATACATACATACACACACACACAGACACACAGAGTTCTTTTGGGTAATGTTTTAAAGTCTATTATAGTTATGAATACAATATTAGGAATATATTAAAACATACTGAAAAGGTATCTATAGAAACAGAGCAGAGGAATGGCAGAGAGGAAGGAAATAAATAAAGGAAAAGCCTTTCCAACATGATGAGATGTAAACAAACGTAGATAATTAGCTTCATATTAAATGTAGATAATTAACTTCATATTGAGCTCAAAGCAAAGGACTTGAGTGGAAATAGTATTAATGATAAAAGAAGAGAAAAATGGAGGGGTGCACAAACAAACAAAATAATGTACAATAAATCAGAAGAAAGTTCAGAAATGAAAGAAAACCTTATGTTTCATTATTAACTCTCAGTGGATGATATGACCATCTCAGGAAACAGGAAAATAGGCTACAGGCAAATGAAGATGGTAGAAAATGGCATACAGCAAACTGTAGGATGGAAAAAATGTTCTTCTTCTTCTTCACAGATTATAATAACTTAAGTATAAAATCTTTTATTACTGTAGTAATTTAAAACTGTTTTAAAGCAAGAGACTCCATGTATCAACAAACTGTATTAAACAAAGTTTAACAAAGCATGGTATATTGACAGTACTCATATACAAGAGCATAAAATGCTAAAACTTAATATCTAAAATGCATATATACTTACAGAATCTATGTTAGCATCAGGGCCTCCAAAGCCTGTGGTGTCACATGGGCGGATCTCACAGACCTGTTGCCAGGGCAACAGCCACCATATTCCCAGAATCCATTGGGCTCACCTCCCACTTTTACCTGTGGCCACTAAGTCAGAACCCATATATGTATGGGGAACATTCCTCCCTCTCTCTCTCTCCCTCCTCTCTTCCTGCTACTGCCCCCTCTCTCCCTCTCAAATAAATCTCGTGCACTTGGAACTGTTTGGGCCTAGTGTGTGGTATGTTCTGACAAGACCCACCTTTCTAACACATCAATCTTCAGCAAGAAAATTTGGTGCACAATTTAATCAGTACTATATTAGCACTGAAATACACACAAATGGATTAGCCTGGTGTGGGAATGACAAAAAAACTATCCACTTGGAAATTAGCTTTAAAAATATACTTTAGAGAAGTTTCCCTCCATCTATTTTAAGTGTTTTAAGTTATTTATTCCATTTTCTCAAGCCCTTAGAAAAAAAAGTAAAGTTGTCTAACAATACAATCTTCCCGATTCCCCAGTCTCTAAAACATTAGTTCTAATGTTTTAAAACTAATTAGATCTAAACTAAGATCTTACAATATATCATGTTACAAAACACCGAATCGCTGGCATTTGTCCAAGACATTTCTTTAATGCTTAAGAATGATAATTTAGGGGGCTGGTGAGATGGCTCAAACAGGTAAGAGCACCGATTTCTCTTCCGAAGGTCATGAGTTCAAATCCCAGCAACCACATGGTGGCTCACAACCACCTGTAATGAGATCTGTCTATAGGTGTGTCTGAAGACAGCTACAGTGTGTTTACAATAAATAAATAAATAAATAATAATTTTTAAAAAATGATAATTTAGGATAACTTCCAGAATATTTTTTCATATTACAGTTCATTTTATAAATTCAAGAAGAGAAATAAAAAATAAATTTTCTTAGAAAAAAATTGAGGCATTACAAAAGAAAATCAGTACCTCCAGTTTATTAATAATTTTAGGCTATTTTAGCCAATTCACAAAAACTAGAAGTTTTAATTTTTCATGAATAATGTAGGCCGTAAGATAAACAGTCAAGCGAATAAGACCTCCAGAAAGATTATCACTTGAAATAGAAATGTCAAAAACAAATGCAATACTTTCTATAAAATGCTAAGTCTACGAATGGCCTCAGTCAACCTCAGAACTCAGAAGAGCCCACCAACTGATTATCCAGTACCAAATGGTCAGCCCTCAAAACATACATACAAACAACATTATACAGACTGAACAGATTAAGAATATATATACATATACAGATGGCTATAACAACAATTAATTAAAAAAATGAAAGAAAACAAGAAGGGGTTTATGAGAGAGTTTGGAGTGAAAAAGGAGAAAAGAGAAATGATGTAATTATAGTATAATCTCAAAAGTAAAAGAAATAATAAATTTTTTAAAGGCTGCAGCTTGCATGTGGTTTTAGTGTGTTCTACAAGGTTTGAAGCACTGGAGTTTAATCCTCTCTGTGAGGTACTAAGAGGGCAGAAAGTTTGTTTGTTTTCATGACAGGATTTCTCTGTGCAGCACTAGCTGGCCTTGAACTCACTCTGCAGGTTAAGCTGGCCTTCTACTCAGAAATACACCTGCTTCTGCCTCCTGAGTACTGGGATTAAAGCTGTGTGCCACCACTGCCTGGCAAGAAAGTAAAAAACTTCCTTAATGCAGGCCCTTTATGATGTGAATAGGGAATGCCAATAAAAGTATGGCTTCATGACTTAATGTCATTGGCCACAAAAGAAGAGAGAAGCTTGGTATGGCTGCACACATGTAATCCCAACAATCAGTTGGTGACAGAAGAGAGAACAAAGACAATAGCAAACAAATGTCCTCCCTATCTACTGCCAGGCTATGGCATCAACTGAGTGAATGACAGTCCCCCACCCCCACTCCTCTTCACAAAATCTAACCAGAAATTACTTTATACTACACAGCCTATGAAACTTTCTCGAAAATGTATCACATTTAGGCCAAAAGAGCAAATACTGACCAACACAAAACTACTAAAATAAACTCATGACTTTCATTGTATCCTAACTGAATAATATAAATAAATAAATAAATAAATAAATAGTAAAAGAAACTGGAAAAAAATTCATGGAAATGGAAGAACTGACTATGGAATGACAAGAATGTCACTGTAAAGATCACAGAAGAACCAAAAGAAATCCTACAATCAAATTAAAATACAACTTAAACAGCAAAGGTGGTTCTAGAGAGAATTTTATGGGCATGAATGATTATGCTTACATCAGAAAAAACACAACTAATTAGCATAGCCATGTAACTAAGGTCTTAAAAACACAAAAACAGCCCAAAGCCAACACAGAAGATGAAAAGAAGTCATGTCAAAAAAAAAGGCTAAAAAAAAAATGGTTAAAATAGAATTAAAAAAAAGTAAGCAAGACTGACAAATAAGATGAAATAGAGAAGACAAATATTAGAGGAGAAATGGGGTACAATACCACAGATACAAGTAGAATGGAATGTAAATATCATTAAATAATATTTTGAAAACTACTATTTCAATATGCCAGAAAATATAAAAGGAAAGGTATACCTCCTCCCCCAAGCCTTGAGCAAGGAGAATCAGACCTTGTTTTGCCACAGTCAGCTATCCCATCTAGGGTGGAGTCTTCTGATCTAGGTAAAGTCTATTGTTCTGCCACATCTGCAGCTTCCTGCAAAGAAGCCACTACATGCAAAGCCTTTGAGCTTGCTTTCCTGATGAGATCCTGGCAATGGGGGAGGGGGAGGGGGGGGTTGTACATCACCAGGACTGTAGCTGGAGAGTAAATTTAGGAAGGATTCTTTGATGCTGATGTATGTTGGAAAGTTGTAGTGGCTTTCTCAATGTGTCTATTCCGTTATCTGGCATGCCAATAGAGGTAGACCAGTGGGATGTTTATCTTCCCATTGCTGTTGTGATTCTGTCTGTCTTAGGTAGGGCCCCCTTTTAAATTTAGACCCCAGAATTAAAGATTGAGCCTTGATCAGAGAACTTTGTCTTGGCTCCTTATTTCTCTCTCTATCCATCCCCAGCTTTCTTTTCAGGAAAGTAGTTTTCAAAATATTATTTAATGATATTTACATTTCATTCCACTTGTATCTGTGATATTGTGCCCCATTTCTCCTCTAATATTTGTCTTCTCTATTTCATCTTGTTTGTCAGTCTTGCTTACTTTTTTTAATTCTATTTTAACCTGTAGCCACTGGCTGCTACAGAAAGGATAAATTGCTAGGTACATATGACCTACCAAAACTTAACAAACACCTGCACACTGACATACACTGTGCAACATTATTCATAGTTGCCAGTTTGAGGAGTTAGTCTAGATGCCCAAGAAATGATGAGTGGTTTGAGAAAATGTGGTATAAACATTAGTCAATATTAATTTCACAGGAATATTCCTTCAATTGAGCACACTAGACACAGGGATTTGAGTATTAGTCATCTCTACAACAGATTTTCCTTATTAGGAAAAATGTGTTCTTACCTGTCATTTGAAAGACTTCATTCATCAAAGCTTCATTTACTGTTGAAGAGCTGACATTTCCAATATGAGACCAACTCTGATATATTGCTTGCAACAAAAGTGTCTGTGCTCTTGTAGCTTGAATTGTGAGATTTGGGAGCTCAAAAATACCCTCAGTTACAACAGTCTGAGATCTTTTGGTCCTATACATGAAAGTTAAAAAAAAAAAAGTAAATAAATAGTTTTTATATATAACATACTAGAGGGATTGTGCTGCAAAGGGGAAAAAGGTATACATTAACATGGGTTGTATGTGTGGTATGCATGTGTATACACAGTCATGTACATATTCATATATGTGCATACATATACACACGTGTGGACAGTAAGGACGGAAGCCAGTAACAAGTGTCTTCCTCAATCATTCTACACCTTATTTTCTGAGGCAGGCCCACTTACTGAGCCTGAAACTCACTGATTTAACTTGACTGGCAGGTACCAAGGATCTTCCTAACTTAGCCCCATCCCCATTCCACTCTGATCAGAGAAGCTGGTATTACACGGATGCATCACCATATCCAGAACTCAGAACCTCATGCACAAAGAGCACTTTACTAAGTGAAGCATGTCCACATATTCCTAAAATTTTTTGAAATTATGAAAATGTCTGAATTAAAAAATGATTATAATTGCTAATGTGTTAGAACAGCTGGTCCCGTCAGAACATACTACATTAGGCCAAAACACTATCACATGTAAGAGGTTTAATTAAGAGGGAGAGAGGGGGCAGTAGCTGGGAAAGAGAAGAGAGGAAGAGAGAGAGATGGAGGAATATTCCCCGTATATATATGGGTTCAGACTTACTGGCTGCAGGTAAAGATAGGAGGTGAGCCCAATGGATTCTGGGAATATGGTGACTATTGCCCTGGCAACAGGTCTATGGACCCGCCCATGCGCCCCAACAGGCTTTGGATGCCCTGAAGCTAACAATTGCCACATTATAAAAATATTTTAAAGCACTGAGGTATATAAATTATTAAAATGCTAAATTTTTCTTTAAAAAGAAGGAAAACATCCCCTACAGCATCCTAGCAACATGGCTTCCAATGAGCCTTGCCCTACCTAAGACAGACAGAATCACAACAGCACTGGGAAGATAAACATCCCACTGGTCTACCTCTATTGGCAGGCCAGATAATGGAATAGATACATTAAGACAGCCACTACAATTTTCCAACATTCATCAGCATCAAAGAATTCTATCTAAATTCACTCTCCATCTACAATCCTGGTCATGCACTAAAGGGAATAAACTAGGAGATGAATGCACAATGCACAAAGCATTCTTTACACCAAATAAGTAAAACTGTACTGATCAGAACAATGGGAGAGTAAGCAAATCAGACACAATTCAGAAAGCATTACTTAATTCTAATATGCATCATTTTCTATATCTCTTTTTCCCTTTCCTGCCAGTTTCAAAATGGACAGCTACTTCTCTCTATTACTTTCCCAAATTTTCATCTGTATTCCTGAACAAATAAAACTTCTATAACTACTACCAATAATAAAGAACACAGGCTTCCAGTCTGTCTGGGCCGATGCCCTGAGCAGACCTTGGGCACAAACTCTGCACCCAGTCCCACAACACCTAGAGGAAGCTCCACTCCCAGGTGCTCTAACACACTAGGATCAGAGGTGAGGAGGACACAACTTCTACACCAACACCAGAAATAACTGGGACCTGTAGGACCCAGGCACACAGGAACTCCACCAGCCCAGTGGCATGGGTTCCTTCTGGTCTGTCTGGGCCAGTGTGCTGAGCAGATCTTGGGCAAAAACTCCACAGCCAGTCCCACAACAAACAAAGGAAGCTCCACTCCCAGGCGCTCTAATAAGCCCAGGGTCACAGGATCCCAGAATCACAGGATCCCAGAGACAGCTTGACTCTGAGGAGTTCTGACACAACCAGGATCACAGACAGGAAGGACAGGCTCCAGTTAGATTTAGCCAAGGCAGGTAGCACTAGAGATAACCAGATGGCAGGGGGCAAGCATAAGAAAATAAACAACACAAACCAAGGTCACTTGGCATCATCAGAACCCAATTCTTCCACCATAGCAAGTCCTGGGACACACCATTACACCAGAAAAGCAAGATTCAGATCTAAAATCACTTCTCATGATGATGATACAGGACTTTAAGAAAGACATAAATACCTCCCTCAAAGAAATACAAGAGAACACAGGTAAATGGCTAGAAGCCCTTCAAGAGTAAACACAAAAATTCCTTAAAGATCTTGAGGAAAACACAATCAAACAGGTGAAGGAAATGAAGAAAACCATCCAGAATCTAAAAATAGAAATAGAAACAATAAAGAAAACAGAAAGAGAGACAACCCAGGAGATAGAAAACCTAGGAAAGATATCAGGAGTCATAGATGCAAGAATCACCAACAGAATACAAGAGATAGAAGAGAGAACCTCAGGGGCAGAAGACACCATAGAAAACATTGACAAAACAGTCAAAGAAAATGTAAAAAGCAAAAAGCTCCTAACTCAAAACACCCAGGAAATCCAGAACACAATGAGAAGACCAAACCTAAGGATAATAGGTAGAGAAGAGAGTGAAGACTCCCAATGTAATGGGCCAGTAAATATCTTCAACAAAATTGTAGAAGAAAACTTCCCTAACCTAAAGAAAGAGATGCCCATGAACATATAAGAAGCCTACAGAACTCCAAATAGACTGGACCAGAAAAGAAATTTCTCCTGTCACATAATAATCAAAACACTAAACGCACTAAACAAAGAAAGAATTTTAAAAGCAGTGAAGGAAAAAGGTCAAGTAACATATAAAAGCAGGCCTATCAGAATTACACCAGATTTCTCACCAGAGACTATGAAAGCTAGAAGATCCTGGGCAAATGTCATAGAGACCCTAAAAGAACACAAATGCCAGCCCAGGCTACTATACCCAGCAAAACTCTCAATTGCCATAGATCGAGAAAACAAGATATTCTATGACAAAATGAAATTTACACAATATCTTTCCACAAATCCAGCCCTACAAAGGATAATAAATGGAAAACACCAACATAAGGAGCAAAACTACACCCCAGAAGAAGCAAGAAAGTAATCTTTCAACAAATCCACATGAACCTAATTCTACCTCTAACAACAAAAACAACAGGAAGTGACAATTACTTTTTCTTAATATCTTAATATGAAGAATTAATATTACCAACATATCCTAATTGATTGAAATCCAAAAATATGAGGAATTAGAAATTTGTTGACTGTCATCCAATGGTCTCTCTAATTTGGTAACTGAAGAAATAGGTCCAATATTGTACAATCCATATACATTTTCTGCTTGTTTGTACATGACAGTGTCTTGCTGTGTACAACAAAAGGGTCTTGAAATCATGCTTGTCCTATCACAGCCTCTCTATTAGTAGTATTGTTTATTTCATGTTTTTACACTATACTATGGTTTTCAGAACAGCTTACATATTTCAAAAGTATTTATATACCCAAAAGAAATGTAGACAATTAAACTGGGAAGGGCTTGTAAGAGAACAACAAAGAGTGAGACTGAATGCTTTGCTTGACATTTGTAACTATTGTATCAAGTTTGAAGAAGAGGACTTTATAAGTTACTCTTTCTCTAAGATGAATGCTTTTCCAAATTAGCCAATGAACCAGATCCTTACCCTCACCTAATGTCTGTGCCACCCTCAAAGCAGAACCACTGTTCATTGAAACAGTTGGTGAATGACTTTATGGATAGACTATCTTAATACACACACCATTTCTTAAATCAATGTAACCTGTTCTCTGTGGGCTGAGAATAAAATCACTCACTCAAGTCAAATAGCTTTGACCAAAGCAGGAAATCTATATCCAAAACTAGTGCCTACAATTCATTCCTTGGCCAGCAGAACTGTCAACTCTCAGCTTAGCTAAGAAGGAAATAAAATCCTTTGGTGATGTGAGGGTCACTGAAGTGTAGCCTTATTACAATGAACTCTAAAGTCTAAAAATTGTCCTTATTTTGGGCTTGTACCACAGTAAGAGCCAATATTTTAAGCTCTACTAAATATAAAACAAACAAACAAACAAACAAAAAGACTTTATATATTTATGTTCATTTAAAAAAAATACTAGTGGTGATATATTATTTTAAAATATACAGTTAATATGTTTGTAGTTATTTAAAATTTATATTGAGAAAAACGTATGTATTTTCAGTATTGCTGTGGACAAGCATCTACATTAGAGTGTTCAATTGACTGTTGTTTTATATCAAACAGCTTCCATAAAACTCATTTTTATTGTTATAATATTTTATACAGTTTAAAGAATATGACAAAAAAAGGTATTGTAGGTATTGAAGGGGGGTCTCTTGGAGGAGTTGGGGTATAAAAGAGAAACAAGAATGTGATTTAATACTATTTACTTAAAATATGTTTTTAAATGTTAACAAATTCAGATAAATTGAAATCATGTATCTTTTCTCATCATAATGCAATAAAACTTCAATTAAAAAAAAAAAAAAAAAAAACAAGAACACAAATACCCGGGGCATCTATGTGAACCTAGTGTCATGAACCTAGATGCTGTACTTTCATCCTGACACAGCAATGGGCACTGGAGCACAGCAAAAGCTGTGCTCATTACTGTAAGCTGAAATTACTGAGGGAATACTCAGTTCAAGTGAGACTTTTTTAATCTCAGAATAAATCTAGCTACTGTATATGGCATTTTAAATTTCAAACCATCATATATTGTAAAAAATGGTTGCCAATGGATTACATTTCCATAGGCAATTTTAAAAGATTTAATTATTGTACACTGAAGTATTTCCCAAGGTTGGAGAGTAATACTCTTCTTCAGATTTACTATAAAAGAAAATACATTTTACACATTATTATTCAATAGTAAACAAGATAATTTTGCCATATATACACGACACTTTGAAGGTTTTATTTTTCAGTTATACCAATCAAAAAAGTAAAGTTTGTTACGCATCTTTTAAATTAATATATTAACAAAATTAACAAACTTAAAATGTTTCGCAATACACAGTACCTGATACAACATTCCTATTGTTAATGTAACAATATCAATAGAGAAGGCATTTCTTTCTTTTGTCAAAGATTAAATTACGTATCACCAGTTCACAAGCCAGGTAAGTAACAAATGCCCTGTTTGTATTATGCATTTCATCCAGTCTTCATGTCAAACTATCTTTGCTTCAGAAAAAAATTTAAAGATCAATAGATTTTACAACTTAAAGCTACTTGGGGGACTCATTAAAATGTCAATGAAAATACACAATAAAAGTGTGACTTTTCCTTGTGACTTATACCACTCCATATTTATTTAAAACAAAGAAGCTCAATATAAAATAATAGTAAAATATCTAACAAATTCTAGATTTGTTTTAAAATATAACCAAGTTGCATTTTAATAGTCATGTTGGTCATTTATGTGGCAAATGTCTTATACTCATATTCAGAAATCTTGGTCTGAATATATGTTCATTTTATGGAATAGGCTTAGAAACTATCAATCCAAACATTACTCTCTAGGGAAAAATAAATCTTAGTGTAACTAGTGGGATAAACAACTCATTATAATTCAACTTGGACAAACTCCAGGATAAATTGAAGGAAACAAAAACAAGTAGATCTTAATTGCATAGTAGCAAATACTTTAAATAAATACACCCTAATTAAAAGTAATTTAAAAGAATATGATTCGCCATTTCCTGGCAAATCACAATACAGAGGCAATGAAATTTCTCTGCCAATATACGATTTATAAGTTTTTAAATTCTTGTTTTCAATACATAAAAAGACAATCCTGAAATGTGGATCTTACTACTGGATGCAAAGAAATAAAACGATCTACTCAACTTCCTACAGATACCATAAAATGTCTGCTACATGCACACCTTAGGAACAATTATCCATTCACTTTAAGATACAATTTATAGCAATTGAAAAACATACTTCAGCAACAGCTGGATCTAAAGACTCACACAGAGTTCCCAAATGCAAAGCTTGACAATTTAGAGCAGTGCCCAAAATATATTTTTGTTATTGCTCATATCCTGTACAATAAAATAAGATTAGGTCATTTTTTTTCAAAATAGAGTTAATATATGAGACCAGTTAAAACACGGAAAATTGTGGGGAGATACAAACACACACACACACACACACACACACACACACACTCACACACGCTTACTTAACTGACATAAAACTTTATACAAAGTAAAGCCTTTTAAGCACTTTTTAAAATGAAATGATAGGTTAAGTTAAAGTGTACACTTCTACTCCCAATCCACTCCCAATCACTAATAACCATTTTCCAAAATAAACACACATGCAGAGCTTGTGTACTACTGATCCTGTGCATTACAATGCTCACCATTAGTTTGGAATTAGATGAGCCTGTGCCAACCTGCTTCCTTTGACTAAACTACATTGGAGTTAGAATGTATACTGTCCTCAGCTGCTCTTGTCAATGTTGTATGGTGCTGCACTACAAATTCAAGTTCCTGGGTAATGCATCTGAGCATCTGGTGCTAGCTAAGGTACCACACTGCTGCTAACTAAGGACTCTATAGCCATTACATCTTGACATGTTAAGAAATGAAACAGTGTATCACCCAGATATGCTCTGGCCTGGCCTACATAGTGAGTTGCCAGACAGCCAGGGCTATGGTGAAAAACCCTATTTCAAAAAAAAAAAAAAAAAAAAAAAAAAAAAAAAAAAAAAAGAAAGCAAAGACAAGACCTGAAAAGATAACTCAGGGCAGAAAGATACAAATGGAGCAGAGAACACAAAGGGCACGGACAGGTATAGGGGCAGAGAAAGCAACCAGTGAAAGGCAGTGGATATAAGGAAGTAGGAAGGGAGAGGGCTAAAAGGTATTATGGAGAAGGAGAAAGAGCCTTTTTCCTTCTAGGACACCAAGTAGGAAGGTCAGCTAAGTATTCCTCTGCCTCTCAGAGTTAGCAGGCTTTTACCACAGCATTGGGCTCCTGAGTCTTCGGCTGGTAAAATCGAACGGCTGAGATTTTTATTTTTAAAACAGTCAAGCTATACCGATTTTTAAGAAACTGTCATGCTAACGATTAAGTGAGGTAAAATGAGGTTTTGGCCTTGGAGTTAGATTACGGTAACACTGAAGCAATATGCCCACATGGAATAGAAGGGAATTCATTACAAATGGGTAGATAATTGTGGATTCATTTACAAATAGATGAAGAAGATGTAGACTCAAGAATTTTTTAATCAGATCTTTAAAAAGACAAAACACTTGAAAAGAAATTTCTCCCCAGAACCTGAAAATGACCAACTAAAAATAAATAAATAAATAAATAAATAAACAAATAAGAAAGAAAATGACCAACTAAGCCCATGAAACATTTTCAACATCATAAATCATAATCATAACTCAAATTAAAATCACAATAGATCACTTCATATTTATAGAGTAGCTACTATCACAAATTAGTTTTCAAAAAACAACTCCCCCAGGTAGCATTGCTTACTCCCACAATGACCTCAAGCCCTGTGACCTAAGGACAATGTGTGGAATCCTTTGAGCCTTCCACTGACTTCTTCCACACAGACAATAATTTCAAATTGGCAATTTTAAATATACTCAAGAAACTCACAAATGAGCCGGGCGGTGGTGGCGCACGCCTTTAATCCTAGCACTTGGGAGGCAGAGGCAGGTGGATTTCTGAGTTCAAGGCCAGCCTGGTCTACAGAGTGAGTTCCGGGACAGCCAGGGCTACACAGAGAAACCCTGTCTCGAAAAACAAACAAACAAAAAAACAAAAAACTCAGAAATGTTAAAAATGCCAGAATGAAGACTGTGAAAATATAGTTGAGCAAAATAAGAAAAATAATTAAAGTTATAAAAATAGAATTTAATTAAAAAAAAAAAAAAAAGATGGGTGCTGGTGCCTTTAATGCAAGCACTGGGGAGGCAGAGGAAGATGGATCTCTGTGAGTTCAAAGCCAGCCTGGTATACAGAGCAAGTACCAGGACAGACAGGGCTACATTGAGAAACCCTGTCTCAAATAAACAAAAGAAAGAAAGAAGGAAGGAAGGAAGGAAGGAAGGAAGGAAGGAAGGAAGGAAGGAAGGAAGGAGAGAGAGAAAGAAAGAGAAAGGGAGGGAGAGAGGGAGGGAGGGAAAAGGGAGGAAGAGAGGGAGGAAAGAAGGAAGGAAGGAGAGAGGGAGGGAGGGAGGCAGGAAAGAAGGAGGGAGAGAGGGAAGGAAGGAAGGGAGAAGGAAGGAAAGGAGGAAGAAAAGGAGGAAGAAGAGGAGGCAGAAGAGGAGGAGGAGAAAGAAGAAGAAAAAGAATTACTATTATTATTATTATTATTCCTGAATGAATTAAAAAATTTAGCCAGTCAAATAAAAAACTTTAAGGAGGGCTAGAAAGATGGCTCAGAGATTAAGAGCTCTGCCTGCTCTTCCTGAGGTCCTGAGGTCCTGAGGTCAATTCCCAGCAACCACTTGGTGGCTTACAACCATCTGTAATGGGATCCGATGCCCTCTTCTGGTGTGTCTGAAGACACCTACAGTATACTCATGTAAATAAATAAATAAATAAATAAATAAATAAGTCAAAAAAAAGTCAATGGAAAACTTCACCAATAGAACAGATCAAGTGAAAACCGAAGATTTGTGCTTGAAGACAAGATAAGGGAATTGGATCACTCTGTCAAGGAAAATGATAAATTTAAAAAAGAAAAAAGAAAACATGTGGGAAATCTTGTGAACTATAAAAGACCAAAGAGAATAAACCCAGGTCAAAGACACAGAAAATAATTTCAACGAAGTCATAGGGGGAAAGGTACAAGAGGAATAGAGAACAGCAAATTAACAGGACCAGAAAACCAATTCTCCCAAGTCATTCCATGGTCAAAACACTAAACTTACAGAACAAGGACAGGACACTAAAAGCTGCATGAAAGAAAGATCAAGTCCTTAGGATAGAAGCATCAAAATAACAGCTGATTCTGCAGTGGAGACTTGTGTTCTGTGTGCTCTCAGCCACTACAGACACTAGCCCAGTCACTGATATCTGGCAGACTATCAGTCATGATTCAAGGAGAAAGCTTTCCACAGTAAAGGCAACACTACACAGGATACTGGAAAGTTCTGCTTCAGACTGAGGAAGGGATAATTACATCCACAAGGTGGCCAGAAAAAGCAAACAAACAAAAACAACCAATTTTAGGTCAGTGATTAAACAAAGGAAAACTAAGGACACAAATACCACAAAATTAACAAAATGACAGGAATTGATATATATCTTTCAAAAACGACTTTCAACCCCAATTAAAGGCAGAGCAGTATACTGGATTTTAAAAAACAGCACCAATTATATCCCTGCCTCCAAAAAAACACAGCTCACTAAGAAACAGAGCTCACTGCTAAAGGTAAACAGGTCTCTATGCTTCATGCTTGCATTTGAAAATGTGAGCTCTCAACTTCCTGTTCCTGCACCCATGCTTACTGCTATGCTACTCATAGTGACAGACTGTCTGTTACACCTCTAGATTCTTAAGTCTAGACAAACACTCCCAACCATGCATGTCCTTGAGCAGGCCACTATGTCACAGCAACAGCAGAGTAATATAACTAATATCAGAGTGGGCTACTGCTATGAAGAACCTGACCATGTTGGTTTTTAGAAGAATATAGAAGACATGGGCATTATCAGCAGAACTTAAGAGGCCATCCTGGTAGAAACTCGGAAAACAGTATACTGAGAGCAATAAAGACTTTGTTATTTCCATGAGTTTTCAGAGGCGAAGAATTTAGCCATTAGGCCAGAGACCATTCTTGTGAAATTCAGCAGAGTCTGGCAGCCTTCTGCCCTTGCCTGACACTAAATTCCTAGATAACATAAAGTTAAATCTGTGAAATGATTGTTATTAATATTGTTTACTCAAGCCTATAGTAAAAAGGGGTGGGAGGAGAATAGAGAAATACAAATGTTCAGTTTAAAGAAAAAGAGAACATTAAGGATCTTAAGGTTACATCTAAAAGTTCTAGAAGAGGGGCTGTAATTATTATGGAGATTAGCACCATTAAAGAAAGGTTTGATCTGCACTGATATAAAGGGAAAGGTGTCTTTAGTTAAGCTTCCAGCTGGTGCTTATAGAAAGAAATGAAGTTTGGTTTGTTTGTATTTTTTAATGCTGCTAATATGATTCAAGGGGATCATGAGCTAGCCAAAGGTGGTAGCTGAACTTACCATTGGTCCACATGGTACTACAATTAGAGCCATGAAGGATAAAGGGGTCATGGATTCTTCATCCACAATTTCTGAATGCTTCCATGACCAAGCAGTGTGTTGGAGAAGAGTCCCTGTGTGAAGGCTCTGAGAGGACAGAATCCCTGCCAGACCACTGAATGAAACTGTGAAAAAGAGCCTGGGTTCATAGAAATCGCTGACATACTGGAGATACCAGTCATATGACATCTTTCCAGGAGAGCTGAATATAAGGGGGAGGGGAAACAGCCAAAGAGAGAGAGAAAGAGTAGAGGGGAGGGGAGGGGAGAGAAGAAGATGTTGCAGGAAGCAAAGCTCAAGGGGAAGAACGATCAAAGCCCTTTGTTTTGGGGGGTTGGGTTTTTTTTTCTCTTTTGTTTTGTTTGTTTTGTTTTGTTTTTGGAGACAGGGTTTCTCTGTGTAGCTCTGGCTGTCCAGGAACTCACTCTGTAGACCAGGCTGGCCTTGAACTCAGAGATCCGCCTGCCTCTACCTCCCGAATGCTGGGACTAAAGGCATACTCACCACCACCCAGCCCATCTAAGCGCTTTAACACTGGTCATGCCACTACATGAATTGTTGTTTGTCCAGCTGGGTTTCACTCTTGCATTTGTCCAGCATTTCCCTCACTTTGCCATGATTTCTTCCTTCATTTGGGAATGGTACTGTATATTCTGTTATAATATGTTAGAAATATGCAATTTGTTTTTTAATTTTAGAAAGGACAAGAGGTTGCCTTGAGTCTCAGATGAAACTTTGGACCTTAAACACTGTTAAGACTGTGAAAGGACAGAGATTTTTTTTTTAAAATGACCTAAATGTATTCAGCATTATGATATGGCTATGAGACCTATGAGGGCCAGAGAGTGGAATGTGGTGGTTTGAATATAAAATGTCCCCCATAGGCTTTGGTATCTGAATCTCTGATCCCCAATTAGAGGTACTGTTTGGCATGGCTTAGGTAGTAGAGCTTTGGTGAAATAAGTATATCACTGGGGTGGGATTTGAGATAAACAGCAAGCACCATGCCACTTGAGTTCACTCTCTTTGCCTTATGTTTGTTATAAGATGTGAATTCTCAGCTTCTTGATCCTGCCAGCATGTCTGACACTTACTACTATGCCTTCAAGCCACGATACCCTCAGCCCTCTAGAACCATAACCATTTTCCATACAAAAATAAACAACAATAATAATAGTGAAACAGTGTTTAAATGTTCAAACAGTGGCTCAGATGACTATGAAAAGTGTCATAGAGACATAGAAAACAGATAGCGCCTACAATCACATCCAATGCTGATAAATTAGTTCCTTTTCTCTTGGCTCTGTCCAAATACCTAACAAAAATAAATGTAAAGAAGATTTTATCTTAAAGTTCAGTGGGATATAGCTAATTGTGGAGGAGGGGAGGGGAGGCACGGCAGCAGAGCTGCATGCTTAGATAGAAAACAGAAAGCACACAGACTACATGAAGAATAAGAAAGACAATGAGTCCTTGCTCCTGAAGCTGCTGCTCCTCTGGTGATGGGAAGGAAAGGAGGGCAGTCCCCTGAGCAACTCCTGTATCTAGTGACAGGACACCTTCAGCTGTAGCCCCTACTGGCTCAGCCTCAGACCTGCTACCTCCCCATACCCCTTCTCTTATGAAGGTCCTTCTGGGGCTGAGGTGACAGTTCAGTCAATAAGTGCTCTATTGTTTAAGAATGAAGACCTGCTCAGGAATTGCAGGGGAGTCGAAGGACTGCTGGGACAGGATTCTCTCAGCTTCCTAGTGACAGAACTGGATCAGCGACCATCTCTACCCCCTACCTGCTAGCAGAGCTCTTGCCTCCAGGACAGGCTTCAGCCCAAGGACTCAGATGAGATCCACTATTTTCTCTCTGGTGAATTTCTAAGGCAGGACCAGCTGGGAGGCACAGGCCTCAGGAGTGGAAGGGGAGTTGCAGAGCAGCAAGAACAGGTCAAGCTCTAGTCACAGACACCAAGAACTTCTAACACCAGAAATCAAGAGATGGCGAAAGGCAAACGAAAGAATCCTACCAACAGAAAACAAGACTGCTTGGCTTCACCGGAACCTAGTACTCCCACCTCAGCAAGCTCTAGATATCCCAAAACAGCAGGAAAGCAAGATTTGGATCTAAAAACATATCTCACAATGCTGATAGAGGAACTTAAGAAGGACATGAATAACTCCCTTAAAGAAATACAGAAGAAAACAGATAAAGAGGTACAAGTCCTTAAAGAGGAAACAAAAAAATCCCATAAAGAATTACAGGAGATAACAAGTAAACAAATAAAAGCCCTTAAAGAGGAAACTCAAGAAAACCTTAAGGAATTGCAGGAAACACAAACAGGTGAAGGAACTGAGTAAAACCACTGAGGACCTAAAAATGGAAGTAGAAACAATAAAGAAATCACAAAAGGAGACAACCCTGGAGTTAGAAATCTTAGGAAAAAAGTCAGGAAACATAGATAAAAGCATCACCAACAGAATACAAGAGATAGAAGAGAGAATCTCAGGGGCAGAAGATAACATGGACAACATTGACAGAACAGTCAAAGAAAATGCAAAATGCAAAAAGACCCTAACCCAAAACATCCAGGAAATCCAGGACACAATGAGAAGACCAAACCTAAGGATAATAGGTATAGAAGAGAGTGAAGACCTCCAACTTAAAGGGCCAGTAAATATATTCAACAAAATTATACAAGAAAACTTCCCTAACCTAAAGAAAGAAATGCCCATGAACATACAAGAAGCCTATAGAACTCCAAATAGACTGGACCAGAAAAAAAATTCCTCCCGCCACATAATACTCAAAACACCAAATGCAAAAAACAAAGAAAGAATACTAAAAGCAGTAAGGGAAGTAACATATAAAAGGAGGCCTATAAGAATTACACCAGACTTCTCACAAAAGACTATGAAAGCTAGAAGATCCTGGGCAGATGTCATGCAGACCCTAAGAGAACACAAATGCCAGCCTAGACTACCATAACCAGCAAACTTCACAATCACCATAGATGGAGAAACCAAAATATTCCATGACAAAACCAAATTCACACAATATGTTTCCACAAATCCAGCCCTTCAAAGGGTATTAAATGTAAAACTCCAACACAAGGAGGGGAACTATATCCCTGAAAATGCAAAAATGTAATCTTCCAACAAAACTAAAAGAAGATAGATGCATGA
>JADRCD010227149.1:0-19908 GCA_019843815.1 Montemys delectorum
CAGCCCCTTAGGACGAACAACAATTACTAACTAGTACCCTCAGAGCTCCCAGGGACCCAACCACCAATCAAGGACTATAGAGGGTGGGACTGAATGTTCTGGCAGCATGTGTATAGTAGAAGATTGCAAATTCGATCATCAATAGGAGGAAAGGACCTCGGCCTTGTGAAGGTTCTGTGCCCCAGTGTAGGGGAATGCCAGGGCCAATAAGTGGGAGAAGGTGGGGTGGCAGGCATGGGGAGGGGGGAGGAAAAAAATGGTATGAGGTTTTTACAGTCATTGCAGAAGAGAAATGAAAAATCTAGCAGCTTAGCAGTTGAGGTACATCTGAGGCCACCTGAAACACACTGGGTCTAAAGCAGCCACTTCTTCTGGACAGGTGTTGCACCCCCTGGGCCCAAGTTCTCTGGGCCCGGAGGGCTGAGGACTGCATTAATCTAAGTCCTAGTCCATCCAAGTTCTAGTTCTAGTCAGAGTGCCCCTACACAAAGTGAAAACCAGGCTTATATGAAATACAGAAAACAGGGTGAATGACAAAAGTCACATAGGCAGGTGACAGTCACATAAAGGTCAGAAGGATCACGTAGGCAACAGATGGTTACATCAAGGTCAGTAAGATCAGGTATCCAGGTGTGAATCGGGCAGAAGAGCAGTGGTGCCCTCCCTCATGGGGCTATTTTGGTATTCCCATACTAATTCTCTGGGTCTGCTGGAGGCAAGCACCAGGAAGTTCCAATCTAGCAGTTCCTGCTAATGCCCTTAAATGAGGAAGCCCTTTAATTACTCTGGTATGTAAAACAGTTCTGTCTTCTGTGGGACTGTCCTGAGAATTCTAACTATGTTAACAGTAAGTAATGGTGTCAGACCTCTGTTGCTAACTCTAAGGATATTCTATCTGATAAGTCAGATTCCTTGAGAGAAATTCCAAGCTAAGGACAGCTTGGAATTAAATTAGGATATATTGGAACATTGTACTGGCCAGGAAACAATGCCCAATCTTAGCCATTTATGAATCATTTCTTGGGGTATCTTTATGCCTAAATAAGAAGGCGTGTTGACGATTGGAAAGACTAATCTGGAACACGTCTGAGTTAGGAGATGCCAACGACTGACTGAATACCCAGGAGGAACAAACTCTCTTTGAAGTCATAATGCCTCTTGTCCTTAATCAGGCTTTTACCCCCAATATTGCAGATTTTACTGGAATAGACAAGTTGGCGTGGCACTCCCCAAAAGGGGTTGAAACTCACGGTTAAACACCTTCCAACAGCCAGAGGTAGGCAAGTTTCAGCTCATCTGCAGTTTTTATAGGCTTAATCTTCTGTTAGAAAAGTAAATGAAAATGAATCAGGTATTTTGCACACTGTGTCTCTGTTGACAGTGAAACTTCTGAAAGCAGCCCAACCTCATAATTTTTCTCACTGTACCTTTACTGGAATTAGGTCCTTCCATATGTTAAAATACATCCTACCCATCACTAGCGAAATAGTACTCTTGGGTGAAAAGTTTCTTCTCTATTGTGGCGAACTATCCCTTTAATCAGATCAAGCAAAATATGGTTGTTTCTTCCAGAGACTTAATTATGACACTGTACAAGATTTTCACATATATTAAACCACTAGTGTTCACAGTATGGTCCAAAACTCATCTAAGGGAGAGAGAGAGAGAGAGAGAGAGAGAGAGAGAGAGAGAGAGAGAGAGTCTTAGAACTCATCCCTTAGCCCCTTAGCCACAAGGACTAGGAATGGTAACCTCTGGTTTCCATAACAAACTCCCATGCAAATGTTTTATATATATCTTCAGAAGCAGTGTTTATATTATGCAAAACATTGTTGAAAAGAGATATTTTTGAAAGACTTCTTGTCTTGCTTGTCCTTAACAACAAACAAACATTTAAGAACCTACATGAACAAGCAGATTACTAAATATGAAAATTGTTTAAAGTATAAAGCAAATAAGCACTGATGATTATTTTTGTGCCCTTTATACTTTATAATCTATGATTAGTTCACTTTTGAATTTGTTTTCATTTTAAATTATATATATATATATATATATATATGCATATGAGTGCACCTGGCCCTGAAGGCCAGAAAAAGATATTGTTCACCTGGAGATAAAATTACAGGTGGTTGTGAGCCACACCAAATAGATTTTAGGAACTGAACTGAGATCTACTGCAAGAGCAGCAGATATTCTTTACAACTGAGCTATCTCTACACCTTTCAGTTTTGTATTATATCAGATTTTTCTGTTCAAAGCTAAGATTCCCTAGTTAGACATACACCCCTCATTCCTGTGGTAATAGGCTTTGTTCAGAACTCTGGACAGTGGCCACCTTTCATTATTGACAAAATACCGCAGTCAAAATAATGATGGCAATTAAATAAAACATGATTTATTATCACAGAACCCTGAAGTATAAGGTCTTGTTATCTGTGTTTCTTATGAAGAAAGAGAAGGCAGAGAAAATGAATCATTTCCTCACTACCCAGAAAGAAGAAAATCCATTAGTGTGATTCATAACTCCAGTCCACTCTGCCTTTGCCACTGTAGAACAGAGAGTCAACATAGAAAAAGATAGAATCATCTCCAGATACTGAACATTTATCTTTAAAGAAGATGTTATGCAAAGTTTCAGTGCCTAGAAGCTCCATCTAGAAAGTCAAATAAACAATTCTTAGTGGTGGGCTCTTACACACCTGAAATCATGACACAAAAGTTACATATTAGGGCTGAAGAGATGGTTTGGGGCTGAAGAGCTCATATTACTCTTACAGGAGACACAGCTTATATCATTGCACCCATGAAGGACATCCCCAACCATCTATAATTCAGGGTTGGGGAAATAAACTCTCTTCTTGCTGCCAAGGGCACCTGTGCTCACACATGTATACACACACATACACACATACACACAATATATGTATATTAAGGTAAGAGCACAATGCCAAAATGCTTTGAGGCAATACTCTATTTTCAAATGAAGAGTCAAAAATAATCTAAGGATACAAAAATAATCATGGTTGCAAATGAACTTAGAAACTGAAGATAATTTTGAAGAAATGGAGTGAAACAAACAAGAAGCACACACACACACACACACACACACACACAAGATTTAACTATTCATTTAAAAACTGACTGTACCATCACAATAGGGAGATCTGTATGCATGTCTCTACTCTGGCTGTGTTGGGGAAACCTCTTATATGGGAGAAAATTCAGCCAATGTCCCAGTGGAAGTGAGCAAAAGAGATGCTGGTAAAAATTCCGTGGGATTCTATAGGTAACCGAACACATACACACACGTAACACACACACACACATCAGTCAATCAAACAATCAATAAAGTGAATATTTAAACAGTATTTTAAAAAGTAACAATTTTAAAATATTCAGTAATCGAGGAGCTTATGTTTAGGCAGACAAACAAGAGTAGTAACAATTACCTTGCTATATAATGAGTCGTATATCGAACCCTGGGGTAAGATAATGTCCTAGGGCATAAGACAATCTTATCCTTTACGTGGGTTTATGAGTGTTGAGCTTCTGCTACTGAAAAGTAGGGATTCACTTTTGTCCCCTCTAAGCTTTCCTGTTTATTATAAATTGATCTAAAAGTTTAAATCAATCAACATATGTTCTCCAGACACATACTATTGACATTCATTACATTATTAGTTACATTTATTATTTACATTTATTACATTAATAAATAACAGAGAAAACACAGAGAGATGTGAGGACATGCCCTTTTTACTTGGGTGATTTGTCAATGAAGTTATAATTTACAAAGAATTTTAAGTAAGAACTTTCTTGTCTTGTTCTTAAACTCTACATTGAAAAGTGCTATTTATAACTTCTAAAAATCCTCTACTCCATACTTACATATAAAATACCCAAATCAATGAGAATCTCAAGTCCAGAGACCTGAAGTAAGATAAATACTCATCCTTAAATGTTATGTCTTATTTTTAGCCTCAAGGGGTCTACCTGAGGACAAAGATAACAGGAATGAAGAAAGAGAGAGACCTTGAAAGGAGATAAATTTACATGTGTATTTAATCATGAACATTCTCTGTGAACTACTGTAATAGACAGAGGGTAGTCAGTGGTCACTTTAAAGGTAAGGGGACTCCAAGCTGCAGCTTCCTGTTAGCCACCTGCAGGGCTAAAGGAAAAATTGTCCAGGCTCTTCAAATGAAAGGAACAGTGAGTTCAAGTAGGCATCAGCATGATTCAAAAGAAAAGCCCTGGTCCTGAGAAAATGTGAGACAGTGTGTGTGAGCCCATAAGACACATGATAAAAGATGCAGGGAGGTAGAGAGGAAAGCTAGTCTTGAGAAGTAAGGGAGTGACTCAGGACATGTATGGTTTAAGAGGAAATCTGAAGGCAGTTGATGTCTGTTCCATAAAGAAACTAGGATATTCCATAATGAAGAGAAAATAACTTCTTAGGATCTTCTACCTGATAGTTTTGTCACTTTATAAAAATTAAACTTGATTATTAGAGGAGAAATAGAGCAAGAGAACACCAACCTCTTATACCTAGTCATCGTAATCAGATACCAGAAACAAAACATTTAAAGAGACATTATCCCTGTAAGAAGAAAGGTACAGCATGGAAGAGGGAAAGACTCTTACTTTCAGTATATGACTCTACTGCTTCTTTGTGTGTGTGTGTGTGAGAGAGAGAGAGAGAGAGAGAGAGAGAGAGAGAGAGAGAGAGAGAGAGAGAGAGAGAGACAGAGAGAGAGAGAGAGAGAGAGAGAGAGAGAGAGAGAGAGAGAGAGAGAGAGAGAGAGAGCAGTTATGCATGTACATATTGCACAGGAAGGCCAGAGGTCAAGCTTGGATGTTTCTCATCAGGTCACTATCCATCCTATTGGCTTGGTCCCACCATACGATCTCTCTTTTACCTGGAAATCGCTGATTCAACAAAGCTGACTCACCAGTGAGTCATAGGGGTCTGTCTGTCTCTACTACAGAGATAAGATTATAGGTACATGCCATAGCATGATATATCTTTAGTCTTAGATGTTTACCAATCCACTGGTGCAGAGTCAGCTTACTTCACACGGGTTCTGGGAATCCAATGTAGACTCTCATCCTTGTGTGGCAAACACTGTGACAACTGAGTCATCTTCCTTGCACATCATTTAATTTCTTATTCTGATAACTAATGGCAAATTCAAGGCAGGCAGCTACTAAATGAAAACATAGAGGCCAGCCTCTCACCGTTTCCATAGTGGTACAGAAACCCTGGATACAGCAGTCAGAAACCTTCCTTTCTCAGAAAGAAATTTCTCCTAATATCAATAGGAACTCCTCATGTCTTCCAACTAAGTTCATGGAGACATAGATCCAGCTTTGAAAGAGGGATCTATAACTCCCTGTCAGTATTTTTAAGTGAAAATTTCAAGTTTATAACTTTGTGGTTATTTACAGAAGGGCTTCTGCATGAAACTGTGCTGTCTATTTGAAGAACACACCATGTGTCTAGCTCTGGAAGACTGCTCTCAGTTTAACCAAAGGATTTGAATCCACTCTCCTATGTTGATGCCTCTCCACTTCACCACGCTTGATGAAAAGAGGACAATGGAAGATATTTTTCATGTGATTGACTTATGGTTTCCTCTCCAGGGCCCTTTAACCATAGGATACCCCAGTTAGGGAGTTTACACACACAGCATATGTAGTTCAGTTTAATTATTATAATATAACTGAAATCTTCAAAGCAGGCATGAAGCCAAAAGAACCTTCAAAGTTCCTATCTTTCCTACAAAAATATAAAATCATATTTAGGGACTAGTGAGATTGCTCAATGGTGAAGCATTCTTGTTGCTTTTCCATAGGACCTGAGTTCAATTCCTGGTACTCAAGTTGGGTACCTCACAACTGCTTGAAACTGCAGCTCCAGGGAATCTAATGCTTTCTATTGGCTTCTTCAGACACCTACATGAAGGTTAGTTCATGCACATGCACATATACACCATGTACATGCACACACACACACACACACACACACACACACACAAATGTATAAAATCCCATCTCCTGTACCTAATATCTCATATTTCTACCAAAAGTGTACTACATGAACATCCTCTTTACTAATAGAAAATAAATGTCATCCTGAACTCCATCTCATGGAAGTTCCTTCCTCAAACTAGCTATTAAGCAAGTGCAGAAATAATTTCTTCCTTGGAGTGTGAATATAGACAAAAGTCCCCAAAGGGAGAAGCTTGAAATTGAACCGGAGCTACCAAAAATTAAGGGAATGTCTTTTGGAATGAATTTCTCAGCTGTAGCACTGTTCGTCATTAGCATAGACTCCCTTGGTGGCTTTTGAGAATATTATGAATGCCTCAACTTCCTCCCAGGAACACACATATAGACAAGGAATGTGTATATTGTAGGTGCTTCACGCAGCCTATTCATAAGAGTCTAGAGAACATCTGAGTTTCCATTAAAAAATCCTGCTCCAAGTTTTTGTTATCTTTTAAAATAAATAAAATTTCCTGCATCAGTTAAAGTAGGGGAAAGTGAAGAATAAAAGAAGGAAGAGGAGAAGGGAGAGGAAGAGGAATACAAAGAGGAGGAAAAGTACTAAAAGAGAGGACTACATACTCTTAACATCTGATGCAGCCTATTGATTTCTAATCGAAGCTGTAGAGCCTTGAAAAACGCTGAGTAAACAATGTATTCTTTCATTCACTGAGTACTTACTGAGCATCTTCCTTCTGTGTAGTGGTGAGGTAGTGACTAGGTTAGAGTGAGAGATATCCTTCTGGTCTAATAACACACACACACACACACACACACATACATACACACCACACACACACACACACACACACACACACACGCACGCACGCATGCACACACGCACGCACACAAGCACGCAAGCACGCACGCACCCAGGCATGCATGCATGCATGCACGCACACAAGCAGTGTAATATAATGGTGTAAGTGCCAGTGTAGGGTAATTGCACTGTGGAAAAACCAAGGGATGAGGAGAGTCAGGGGTGGCTGAATGTAAGAAAAAGTCTCCATCCAGAAGACAATGCCCAGCATGAAACATGAACAAATAGGATCAAACCATGAGGATGAAAAAAGAGATTATTAGCACAGTATATATAATGGTATGGGGGTCAGAAAGAAAATGACAAACAATGGTATTCTGAGACAGAAGTGGTAAAATAGAATACTGGCGTGAGTAAGGGTAATTACATGGATAAATTACAGAGCATACTGAGAACTTGGGGATTCATTGAAGGAAAGAAAAGCTAGTAAAGGACTTCAAGAAGAGTCATGATAGTCAGCTAGCAATTTAGGAAAGGTCATTTGTGAATGCAAATATGTTTAACTGCTTGATTGACCAATATTTCTAAGATTTCATAGAGGAGGTGTCAGTCATTCTCAGTAAGGAAGATTCCAAAAGCAAAGAGCAACAACATGAGCTTGTAGACTTCCCTAGCTTTATAAATATGGCAGCATTTAACTTTGCTGAAAGTCATTTGAGATATATATTATATAATGACTACATTCCCAAGATGGAAAGAGGTCTTTGAAATACAGTGAACTGGTTTTCCATTGCTGATAACAAATCACTGCAAAGTTAATGGCTTAAAACATCACAAATTCATTATTTTACAGGAGGTCAGAAATCTGACACAAGTCTCATTCAGCTATAACCAATGTGTTGGCTAGCCTGTGATCCTTTCTAAGTGTTTGATAGGATAATTTGTTTCCTTGCCTTTCTTCCCTTCTAGAGGACACCTGAATTCTTGGCACTCAGCCTCCCTACCCTGTCTGAAAAGCCAGCAAGTGGAATCTCTTTTAAACCTTTCCTCAGTGATGACACTAGGTGGAGAAGGTTCTATTCTGTGATTAGATTGTGACCATCTGGATAAACTCAAGAAACCCTATTCTAATGTCTATATGCTAAACCCCATCTACAGTGGAAGCTAGCATCTTGAAGGCTCAATGGATTAGGGTAAGAGGACATCCTGTGGTCGTGGGCAACAGAGATTTTCTATTTTTTTCTTGCTACCAAAAAAGAGATCCAACATCTTTGCCTGCCTTCAACTGTATTTCTGAACCAGGAACACCTCATCAACAAACTATAGTACATTTTGATCTGTTTGGGGGGTGTCATTAACTCTTAGGGCACATAAAGTGCTCAGCAAGAGGCATATTCTGCTTCAACAAATCCCTTGTTTTAAAACATCAGATGTTCTCAGCCATCAGTTGAAGAATGTGTTAAGCCTTGAGTGTGGTCTCAGTACATCAAACACTGTTCAAAGCGTGCAATCAGAGGAAGGAATCAGTGAATCAACTTCTGGCAGATCAGACAAACTTTGACAAGAATTTGGGAAGATGGAAGCTAAAGGAAAAAGCAAGGAGTGATAAAGGATTTCGACAGTGAGTGACAGAACTCTCCTGAGACTAGACAAGATGTAAAGATGAAAACAGTATCAGAAAAATGAAAATTTATAAAGTGCAAATATACTCATACCTAAAATAGGTTGATAATATCAAAACTTTACCAGCAGTTCTTATCACCCTTCTGTGTTAGCAAAGATGTATATGATTTTTAAAAGATTTATTTTGTTATTTCTCTCTGTGTGTGCTTGAGTATACATATGTGTGCCAGTGATACCTGCAGAAACTAGAAGAGCGCTTGGGATCCTCTGGATCTAGAGATTCAAGTGGTTTTGATCTGCCTGCTGTGAGTATTGGGATCCAAACTCAGGTTCTCTGTAAAACAGTGTGTGCTCTTAATGACTGAGCCAACTCTCCTCACCAATGTTTTTTATTTTTATAAATTGATAGCTTATTGCCTGAAGTAGCAGTGAACCATCAAATTATTATAGCTAAAGCTCATAAAATCTCCCACTTACTAGTCTCATCTAGAAATACATTTTCAAAATCCAGAGTTGTCTAGCCTTGACTTTCAGCATTTTTAAAAAGCTCCACATTTCCAGTTCAATCTCATATGCTTCAAAGAACATGCTTTCTAGGATTCACTTTGAGGGTAAAGGAACCAATGACATATATTAATCAAACATTAAACACCAATAACCCACCACTATTCGAGATATGTTCTGAATGTCCACAGTCTTATCAGATTCCAAACTCATTACTGATTCAACTTTCACATTTTTTAGACTTTGTTACATTGACTTCACATTCAGGCTATGTTTTATATCAATTTTAAGATAAATTGAAGACATTCTTCCTTGAGAGATGAGATGCCTGTGGAGGTATTGAGTCATGATAATATGAGAGGGTATGATATATGGACTTTTGTGAACTGGAGTGCTAAGAGGAGGCCAGCACATTAGGTGACTGTAGAAGGCAAACTCTTCAGATCTGAGATGCTATGCTCAGTGACGCAAGGATTCTGAAGTGCTTTAAGGGATACAGGCTGTGCTTGACCTGCAATGGAAGGAAAACACCATTCTAGTTTCAGTCTGTTGCTGTGACAAGCACCATTTCCAAATGGAACTTAGAGGAGGAAAGGGCTTTCTTCATCTCACACTTTCAAGACACAGTGCATCACTGAGGGAAGTTAGGGCATGAGTTTAACAGGAACCTGAAGCTCAAGCAAGAGAGAAGTGTTGCTTGTTGGCTTATCCTCAGACTTTCTCACAGATTCAGGCTTGCATAGCTTTTGCTACACAGCAAAGAACTACCTGACCAGTAATGATGCCACCCATGGTTGGTAGATGCCTCCTAAACCAACTAATAATCTAAACAATCTCCCACAGACATGTAAACAGTCCAACAAGTGATTTCCAAATCTAGAATTTCCTCTTAGATGATTCTAGCCTATATCAAATTGATAGTTAAAATTTACTTAGACAGAGACACTAGAAAAGCCCCTTGGAGGATCTACACCAGATCATGTGACATGAACAGAGATAGCCCATCAATTTTTCATACAATGTAGATAGCCAGATCTGGAGTCTGGATTTAGATGTACCAAAGGTTGCCTCACTGATAGAGCCTCTCAGGAAAGGAGAGAGTTGAGAAACACAAAAATCTTTGTATCTGTTAAATGTACATGCAGTACATAAACATCTATACGGTATTCTCAAAATGTAGAAGAATCTAAATAAATGCTTATAAAGTCCATGCTTTGACTTAAAGGAAATGACAGCTAAAAGATATGTAAAAGGTAGGAGCCAAGAATTCAACTTGAAGCCACACCAGGCAAATTTACTATAAGAGACTAAGAGAAAGGAACACAGTTCATGAAATGCTATAATAACACATCAGGTGTTCCCATGGACATCATTGGTATGGCATTTATTTATTTTCTTTTATGATAGTCTAAAGAACATTGCTGTTGGTGTGTTGCAGGGAACTTTCACTCTTACCTCTTGTACTAAATGAAGAAGGAAATAAACTGACTTTTGCATAGACATGTTTGTACACATGGCTTGGGTTTACCTGGGTCAGTGAAGTGTTCAGGTCCTCTAACAGATCCCAGCAGACAACTGAATGCCTGCTAGAGGAGGTTAAAAAAAAAAAGAGAGCACTGCATCTTCCAGTGTCTTAGCATTCAAAACTGGCATCCTTCCAGCCACCTTTTCAGGTTGTATCTTGAGATGATAATCATGAGAGTTGTAATAGGAAGGCAGGAAAGCAAGCAGAAATGAGTGACACATTAGACTGTTTTAATGCAGAGGAGAACCGTAAACAATATCATGGGAAGGGCATTCTGCTTGTATAGTCAGTTCCTACCCTTAAATGGAGCCTGTCCACAAACTACATGTAGGGTGACATCAGCAACTGTTTATTCTGCACACACATGGAACTTTTGAGAGGCCAGTATCTGGAACATGCATGTTTTACTCATCCTCCCTCTGAGTAACAATGTTTAAACACTTCCTATATTAGTTTCTCATTGCTGTGACATAATATTCAACAGAAACCACCTTAAGGGAAAAGAAAAAGTAGATTTTGATCCAGTTTGAGGGCATAGTCCAATGTGATACAGATGTCCTGGTTGCAGGAAACCCCAAAGCAGCTGGTCACATGTCATCCACAGTCAGGAAGCAGAGAGAGATGGATGCTAGCGCTCAGCTCCCTGTCTCCTTTTTATCTGGTCCAGGAGCCCAGACCTTTGGTGGTGCTGCCCACATTCAAGGTGGATCTTCACACCTCAGGTAAGTCTATCCAAAGAATCCCTCCCAGATGTATCCAGATTTTTGTCTCCCAAATGAATCTAAATCCTACCGGGTTCACAAGATTAACCACCACATACCATCAAATTTAGCATTCTTATTTTTAAAAATATGATGAAAATATACCTATATAAAATATAAAGACATGCCTATTTAAAGAATAACAGAAATAGGATGCATTATGCATATTTTTGTGTGTAAGTTTGCATGCTCACCACTCACTTTCTCTACCTCCTCAGTGCTGGAATTACAAGTGCACATCTGGCTTTGTCATGTGCTCTCTGAAGACCGACTTCCAGAGATTGTGCTTACAGACCAAGCATTTTGCTGACTAAACAATTCACAGCTTGGCTAAACCATACTTTTAAAGCTAACATTTGTATTGGTATGCCCTATTTGTACATGGTACCCAGTACCACTTGGTGCTTATATGAGATCTCCAACTCAGGTAGGGGACCACAGCATAGTGTGTGTTGTAGACTGAACAATTCTGTTCTAACTTCATCCTGTTGTTGTGATAAATGCCAAGACCAAAAGAAACGTGGAAAGGAAAGTATTGGTTTGGCTTATACTGTCCAGGTCACAGTCCATCAGTGAAGCAAATCAGGGCAAAAACTCACAGGCAAGGAAGCAAAGTGGAAAACATGAAGAAAGCTACTTCCTGCTTCCTGTAGACTCGTGCTTTGTTAGCTTATAGATCCCAGGACCACCTGTCCAGAGATAGCACTGCCCACAATGGGCTGAGCTCTCAGAGCATCAGTGAACAATCAAGACATTTCTTCACAGGCCAATCCAACCTGGGTCATCCTCCGATTAAGACACCCTCAAATTACTGTGTCAGCCTGATGACTGGAGCTAACTGGGGCAGTGTTCTCCAAAATTCACAGTAAAACTTGATTCCTCTGAGGAGCAATAGACCATTCTTGAGAATCTCTGAGTGCAAAGGGTTCTACCCTGGCTAACAGGAATGTATCATTATAAACAAGGCCTTTAACAAATTTACTTCTCCAATTATTTGAAGACAGTGTTTATCCCTTGTGTACTCAGCCCTGTGAGGGCAGATAGGAAGTGTCGTTATGGAAGCAGGAGTAAGCTCTCTCCAGACTCCAGTGGCTCTAGCATTCTCAAACGTCTAGTCTCTAGAACTGTACAAGGGTGGGATTGAATGTACTGGCAGCAGGTGTATAGTAGAGGATCGCAAATTCGATCATCAATAGGAGGAAAGGACCTCGGCCTTGTGAAGGTTTTGTGCCCCAGTGTAGGGGAATGCCAGGGCCAATAAGTGGGAGAGGGTGGGGTGACAGGCATTGGGAGGGGGGAGGCAAAAGGGGTTTGTTCTTGTTTTTGTTTGTTTGTTTTGGAGGGGAATCTGGGAAAGGGAAAATGTACATGTAAATAAAGAAAATACCTAATTAAAAAATAATAATAATTTCTACCTGAAGATGTTTAGTTATAGCAGGATGGATGAACTAAGACAGAAACGGGCTTTTCAGGGGCCGGGAAGATTGGTCAGTGGGAAAGATGTTTGCTGCTAAGACTGACAAAAGCCTGACAACCTGAGTTCGATCTTTAGAACTCACAGTGGAAGCAAATCACACACTCCTGAAGGTGGTCCTTTGACTGCCACATGAGTGCTGTGGCACAGGTGCACCTACATATCTCTTACACATACAATAAAAAAATGAAATTAAAGTTAAAGTCAATACGTTAACACTCAGAAATGGGATGCTGCTGTTTCAAATAACCTAACCATGTAGAAGCCTCTTGGAAAGCTAAATCATAAAGAGATACTCTGGGGTAGGCTCAGGAGACTATGTATATGTGTGTGTGTGTGTGTGTGTGTGTGTGTGTGTACACATACATACATGTATATATATGTATGTATGTGTATGTATATATATATATGTGTGTGTGTATATATACATATATGCATATGTACAGAGAGAGGGGGAGAGAAATTTCTGATAAAAGCTTAGGTATAAATGAAGTATATTACTATAAATTGAAAGAAAGGCTAACCTTGTTACTATCTCGCAAAGAAGTTGGCTGCATTGTGATCTTGTTTGCTTCAAGGAAGACAGGAATTCAGAGTGATGACTCAGAAGGTTTGGCAGAAGCTATCAGTAAGCACATTGTTGAAGTTATGGTATGTTTTCTCTTGACTGCTCACAGTAAAATTCAGAGAGAGAAAAACAAATCACAGATGGAATGTATAATCAAAAGATAGGCAGAATTTAAGGAGTTGGAAAATTCTCAGGCTGTAAAGAATAAGAAAATTGTTATAGAAAACACCGGAAGGGCACGACACAAAGCCGCATGTTATCTATCAAGACAACTATCAAGACAAGGGGAGGCTAACCCTAATGGCTTCAGAAATTGCTGATTGTTGACCTTTCCACCTCGGAGTCAGTGTACCATGTCTTTCTGGGATTAAAATCTTGAAGAAGAACCTGATATCCATAGAGTCTCACCACTTCCTGCCATGAGTTTCACCTAAGGCACCCTGCCCCCATTTTCTTTGGCCATCTTGGGTGCAAATCCAGCATGGGATACAGCGTACACCCAACAGAAGTGTCAAGTGAAGGATCTGGGTAGCAAATACATGGAGATTTCTTCATTAAGATGCAGAGTGCAATCTTCAAGACCATTGAGCCTCCAGACAGATATCCAAAGAGGCCCAGAGATCCCTGAAACCTAGGCAGATGGGTTCTAGGACCGTGCGAATGTCAGACCACCACAAAGAGTCCATGTGAGGTCATTCTTCAGCAGAATCATAGGAGTATGGTCACTCTAAAGATTCGGGAACTATAGTACTAATACTATATATTCAGCTTCAGCCTGGAAGGGCCTGTGGTGATCAATATTGACAACCAATTATCAGGATTTAGAATTCCATAAGAGAGAAGCACTAAGAATGTCTGTGATGGAACTACTAGATCACATTAATGGAAGAGGGAAGATCTACCCTAAATACAAATAGCAGCATCCCACCGGCTGGCATGCATCTGGACTGGAGTAAAAGGGAAAATGAAGCTGAGCAGTAACATTCCCATTTTTCTGCTTCCTACATATGCACTGAGAGCAGCTGCATCATCACCCTGCCTCTTCCCTCCCCCACAATAATAGGCTGTACCCTCAAACTGTGACCCAAAAACAGTTATCTCCTCCATAAGCGTGAGAGTTGTATGGGTTGTGGCATTTTTTAATCAGTTATTTTCTACTTTTATCAGGTGCTTTATGTCAGTAATGGGGAAAAAAATCACTAACGCAGAGACACAGACCAGTGTCATACACTCTGCAAGCCACAAGAGAGTGTGGCTTGTACTATCAAAGCTATAAGGTCTGGGTTTCTCAACACTTCAGGCCCAGGCGCCACCCCAGTGACTTTAGACAGTGGTTCATCGAGCCCAAATCGATGAATGTGAGCCTTTAAGATGTAATGATGGCTCTATAGGCTTTCTCTTCCTTCTTCCCTAAATATTTTTGTTGAAATGGGAATATCTAGCAGACATGGGTCTCATCACTATACTTTTTCCCCTTATTTTAAAGATCACAATTTAATTATATAATTTCTCCCTTTACTCCCTCCAAACCCATCTATATAGCCCTACTTGGCCTCTTTCAAATTTATGGCCTCTTTTGTTATTAATTACTATTATATGGAAGTGTATATATATATATATATATGTATATATATATATATTATTTTTCTAAATATAGCTGCTCAATCTTCTTAATGTCATACATTAAGAAACATATATTGAGAAATAGTGCTGGAAATATATACCTCTGTGTGTGTGTGTGTGTGTGTGTGTGTGCGCGCGTGTGTGCATGTGTGTGTGTTTGCATGTGTATACATATGTTCCCTAATGATAAAACTTCTTACTCATGTCTAGTTGATATTTATCTGGAACTTTGGATTTATACTTCAAAGCCAATGTGAAAGGAATTATGATTTAGGGGGATTTTTGAGATTGAATTAATGAAGTATGTGTGTGAACTTTGAGGTCTAAAGAAAAATGCTATGATCTGCATGTTAGTGTCTTTCTAAAACTCAAGCTGAAATTCCATTCACAATATAATAATATTTAGAGGGTAACCATTTAGAGGCAGCTAGGCCATGATGACTCTTTGCTTAGGGTTGGGATTTCTGTCACTCTGTACAGTCTACAGAGAGTGGGTCTGTCAACTCTTACCATTCTCTGACCCACCAGTGAGGATACAAAAAGAGACATTATCTTTGAAACAGCTATCCATCCTCCTTCACAAAATACTATGTTTGAGTTTCCGACTCCATAGAATTCAAAAGAAAAATAACTTCTGTTGTTATAATTTTTGCAGTCTAAGGTAATTCTGTTGCAGCAGCAAGAACAACTTAAGATAGTACAAATCAGTAACTCCTGCAGGGTCATACAAAGGATAAGTACTAGAGTTTGGATTTACACACCACATTAGTGTGGCTATGGCATCCGGGTCCTAACCTCTATAATGCAGTCTAATTGCTTTCCTACCAGGCTGAACAGGGTGGCATTAGATAATTATTTTGAGCCACGTTGTGCTTTTTGGGAAAGGTTAATCATTAATGATGGCGGCTGTACAGCAGATTCTTACCCAGTGTTCCTAGTAATTATGGAGGAGCAGACTGCTATTACAGTTTCCTACTTAACATAGTTGATAAAGAACTATGGAAGAAGCAATTGAGGATCAGTATGGCCACTCTCTTATATCCCCTGGTTGATATGACATTGAAACCATCATTAATTCATGAGTTCTTTATAGAAATCTATTTAGTAGTTTCTTACCTAAGCAAAGAGGGAAAATGTAAACAAAATCATTGGCCCCCTAGTCCAACAGCCTTTGCCTCACTCCATCACAGTGAGTTGAGCTCAGATCACCTCTAGTTCCCACTTGATTCCTTGGTGTTCTGGAAGTTTTGTATAGAACATAAACAGCTGATTGTCATAGAAGTCCAGTGGGGCCACTATTGTAAAATGTCAAAAGTATCTTTTTAAAGGTAAGTATTAAGTTAAAATTCTGGAATGTTAACCACACCGTAAAAAGATTGTTCCCTGCATCAGAGTACATATTCCTATTTGTGTACTCTACTTTGGAGAGTCTTTCTTTAACGGTGTTTCTTTAACCCCTTCTGGCTATTTATATAAGAATCAATTAGTTTGTCACGCAACTATGAATATCTAGGCTTAAGCCTGGGTTTGTTGAGTGGTAATATGAGGGCATTGATTAGGGAATCTAGGTTTTTATTGACTTCAGGTCTTGGTAGGAAGTTCATTTGGTAGAGCGATTGCCTATCAAGTGCAAAGGAGTGGGTTTCATCCCAATACCATGGAATCCAGATATGGGTACAAGCCTATAATCCTAGCATTCTGCAGGTTTAAGCAGGAGACTCCTGAAGTTCACAGTCATCCTTTGCTACATATAAACCTATCTCAAAGGCGTATGTATATTAGATCCGTTCTTCAGATGACTCTTCCATTTTCCAAGGTTGGAAGAAGTGATTCATTCAGTGTGGCCTGGCCTTTGAGTTGGTATTGGTCCCAGCTCTTCCTTGGCATCTAAGTATTGTCATATACAGTGGGTCATGAGGAACCCACATTAAAGACTGTTTCCAATGTGTCTGTGAGGGTGTTTCTCATGAAGGTAGGATTTGAATCAGAAAACGTAGTGAACAATCACCCTCCACTATTTGGTTAAGCTTCTTCCTCCATCTAATGAAAGTCAACCGGGGAAAGAAAGTGAGGGAGGGGCTCCTCTCTGTTTTGAACTCTTCTCTGGCTCTGAGAATATTATTTGTACCAATGTTTCCCTGAGCTCTTAAGGCTTTGACTCAATCTAAACTGCAGAACTAGAGTCTAAGCTCATATATGGCAGATAATGAAACTTAGAATCTTTTGTAATCATGTGAGCCAATCGCTCATAAGGACTCTCCTCTGTGTGTGTATGTCTCTGTGTGTTCTCTGTGTGTGTTCTAGTTTTTAGAGAAACTACTAGTTCTCATTCTGTGAAAATTTGAGCAGTATTGACACTGTACCAAACCTGAAAAACAAGATAATTAACAAGTATAGTAACTTCCTTTTCTACACAGGGAATCTATTTGGATGGTACCTTTAAATGACTCAGATGCTGTTGGTTTCTTCACTGTGAGTACACAAGGCTTAGGAGATAGATTTGTTTGGTTTTTCACAATATGCATAGACCCTGTTCTAGCACCATGCTCCAGTAAATCACAGCCAGTAAACAACTTTTATCTCAGATGGCATCTGGTTAATTCAGAGTGGTGTTCTATGGACATTTTTGAGAGGGAATTGGGGTACAATGATCCAGAGTTTTGTATTATGTGTATGTGTATTATCCATGTCTATATAGAAGCAAGATGGAGAAGTAGTGGCTAAGACAGAAATGTGACTATACAAGATAATTGCCATAGGATAGCCTCAAAATATACTCATCAATAAATGCAGAAAATATCCCACATATTGTATTATGTGACTAAAACATTTCTTATGTAGGGATTTTCATATTTTTCCTAGGCTTATCTCCAAAGATCATTTGGAACCCTCAAGAAACAATGACTACATGAGTTGTTAGAGTAATTGCCTAGCATCCATGAATCCTGGGTTCAATTCCCAATCCCACACAAACTAAGTGAGGTAGTGCATGCACATAATCTTGGCACTCAGAAAGCATAGCCAGAAGGATCAGAAATCCAAAGTCATCCTCAAATATTTGGTGAGTTCAAGACCTGCCTGGGATTCATAAGACTCATGCTCAAGACAGGAAGAATTGGCCAGTGTCTACCAAGCATACAGATGGTTGAATCCAGAATTATTGAAAGCTGTAGACGGCAGACCGTTGACAGTTTCTATTCTATTAGTACAAACACACACATGGGCACACACACACCCACACCCACACTCACACACTCACACACTCACACACTTTATACTTTAGGAAGTTTCTATGGTAGCAGATTTTCATATGACCTCTTTGAGAGGTCTTTAGTGTTACTTACTCCTCCTCATATTCTCTTCTCTACTCTCCCCTCCCATTCCCATTTAGCTCCTCTATGTTCTCCCTTCACCCCCTCACAAATTTTTTGGCTCCATTTTCTTTAAATCTTAATATGTATGCATAAATACATAAATATAACATGCTGAGTCCATTTCATGTTACTTATAAGCACATGACTTCAGAACGTAAAACATAAAACTGGATAAACAGGGAATCATCCTTGGCGATGACTAAACCTCTCCTCCTATTATATCCTGTAGTTGCCATAGTTCTCTGTCTAGGGGTGATCCCTGTGAGTTTCCCAGTTTTCACAATAGCATGGTCATGAGTAATCTGAAGTGTTTGTAGATATTGATGCCAGAATATCCCACAGACAGTTGGCTTTTTATGTCTAAAGCTTCAAAAGAAGACTTTTTTGAAGATAAATATTTGAACACATCAACATCTAGATGGTAGTTAAAACCATGAGTATAGGGAGATTGGGTTGTACATGAGATGGGGAGGGGCATAGAAAATTATTCACTATGTAGAATACTTCCCAAATTACATCTCAGCTATTATATATTGTACTTAGGTAACATATCATTATCCCTCACATTCTAGAAGGCAAGAAGAATGTGCTGCATAGATGGCTCAGTAGTAGGTAAAGGGTTCCTTGTGTAATGAAGAAAATCAGAGTTTAAATCCCTAGAAACTAAGTAAAACTCCAGGCATATAGCATGTACTCATAACTCTAGCATGGCAGAGTACATGGTAGAAATGGGCAGATCCGAGGAGCCCACTCTCCAGCAAGTTTAGCTAAATATTGAGGTCCAAGTTTGGTGAGAGACCCTGACTCAAAAACAAAAGAAAACTGAGAAGCAGTTAAGGGCCCACCCAACTTCAATCTCTGCCCTACCCCCATCATCTATAACCTCCTGGGCAAAACAATCTGTAAATGTACATACAGCACACACACACACACACACACACACACACACACACACACACACAAATGCCTTGCAAGAATATTAGGCTCCATTATCATTGGGAAAAACTAACAGGATACTAAATCTTGACACACTCTTCTCTCCAGGAAGATAATTCAGGAGGAAAAGAAACCTTTTCATTTGAAGCTCATGATTTTTTGTTTTCTTCTCCTGGTAGTATTTATGGTTGAGATACAAAAATACCGAACCAGTAAATGTACAAGAGCTGACCCAACTATGAGTTCTCTAATTACTACATAATCAATGCCTGAACAGAGCTGAGAGGAGAGTTCCTCTGTCCATCATTTCTACTCTGCTTCAAAAGTCAAAGAGGGTTTATGGGAGAGAGTCCTTCTTTGACCCTCAGATGCTCTAAGCATCATGCAAGGTGCTAGCAACAAAGAAGGACCTTCGACCTCCTCTGAGGGTGAAGATGCATTTCCTTGCACTTAAGTTCCTTCCTAGAGCAATGGTTGTGAATGGAATATCTTTCTTAAGGAAAGACAATCAATGAACCAGAATAGTTTCAAAGGAGCATTAAAATTTTGTTCACGGAGGAGGTCACTATTACTCAGTGTGTAAGTTACTGTGCAAACAGGAAGACCTGATTTCAATCACCCCAGGCTACAAACGACAAAGCAGCAACAACAACAATAGCAGCAACAGCAATAATGACAACACACACACACACACACACACACACACACA
>JADRCD010227150.1:0-36792 GCA_019843815.1 Montemys delectorum
GCTAGAAGGTGTCTAGACTCAAGGTGTGTCTGGGCGCCACACCTTTCCTGCTGGCTTCAGAGTCTTTACCCACCAGCACAGGCAGTCCCAAGAACAGCTACTGAAGGCCAGGAGGACAGCGGACAGTACCAGGAATCTGCTGGGACCTCCTGCCCTCTACAGTGTAACTCCCTGCAACAGGGGATTTATAGGTTAGCTAATTCATTCTTTCTCCAGAGAAGTTTATGTAAATACAAACTTTCAGGTAAACAAAAGAATCTGTAGGGTGAGGAATGAAGCTGCCAAGACAAAGATTTCCTTAGGAAGCTGTGAAGTGAGTGGTTTAGAGAAGACAGAAGACTGAGTTTTTCCAGGTGGGTTGTTAAGAGGCTCGGTTCACCAGCGCAGCCTATGGCAATGGTCCTGAACTAATCCTACAGAGAGGCCCTTCCTGGGTAAGTCCCAGGGGCTGCCTGGGTGACTGAGTGTGCAAGACGGCTTTGTGCTTATACAAAGGTTTCTCTAGAAGAAATTCTGGAACATTCTATGCTGTGCTTGGTAATCACTCCTATGCATTAATTCAGCAAACTCTCATGATAAATTTTCAGTGTATAGAAAGCACGGGCATAGAGCTCCACAAAGGTAAGTAACACTGATACTAGAATTTTTAAGGGGTTTGGTTGACACATAGTTAAAATTGTATGCCAGTGCTACTGAAGGTGATTTCAGAACACTGTAAACGTGAAGAGATGCCATCGGCATGCTTGGGGTGCACAGAGGTACATCCTAGGAAGGTTTCAGAGACAAGGTGCTGCTTGCAACTTTAAAGATGACTAAGATGAGTGTGGTCTGAAAGTGTTCCAAACAAAGACACAGACTCCCAACTGGAGGAGCACAGTGAGATGCTCTCACTGGGTTTATGGAGAAGGAAGTCCTAACACATGAAATTAGAAAAATAAACAGAGCTGGATTGCTAAACACTTTGAATACCAACCTCAGAAGCCTTTAAGGTATTTAAGTCGAGGAGAACAAATGTATCCTAGAGGAGATCAAAGCAGAAACTAAAAGAGCAAATACCTCCAAACAGTCTCAGTGATTAACTGTGAAGTCACATAAGGCACAGAGAGAGAAGGTGACTAAATACTTTCTCAAAGGCCTTTAAAACTTTCACTTTGTCGGGATGAATGAGAAAGACTGGAGTAAAAAGCAAATCTCCACTGGCATCTATTAATAGCAGACTGCTTTATCAGAGCAAACCCAGGAGAAATGAGCACTTGAAACTCTGGGCAGCAGTCTGAAGGCAGTGGAGAGCTATGAAAGCCAAGCAGAGACTGTAGACTTTGTCCTAGAAGAAAGGGAAGTTTGTGTAATGGAATCCTGTTGTTGCAGACTTTCCACAAGGTGATACTTCCCAGTGTGCACATATGGAGTGCCTGGGATGCTACCAGAAAGCCTACCTGGGCTGCTTATGGTGTCAGAAGACAGACTGCCTTTCAGCCCTGAAGCCTGAGTTAGTTCCACAGGCAAAAGGGATGATCTGTCAGGTTTTCAACATACGGATGGTAAAGAAATGGATGTGGGACAGCACGAGTACCTTAGCTCAGGATGCTAGGAGAGTGAATAGAATGAGGTTGCTACGGCAGCAACATTTTTACTGTCAGAACAAGCAGGGTTTCTAACACACCCTCAGAAACACCAACTAGAAATCACAGCCAGTGAGCCAACAGCACAGCAGAGGACGGCTCTCAACACAGGGGAGACAGGGATGAAGAATAAAGTGGAAACTCAGACGATGTTTTTAAAATTCACATTATGTGACCTAAGCCCATCACATTCAAGGTCATGTTAAGTAAAGATGAGTTAAATAACTCAATTTTAATTCAGAGATTTCTTTTCAGAATGAAAATTTATGAAATAGAAGAGTAATACAATAAAAGATACTTTTTACAAAGCAAAGACTTAGTAATTTGAAAAAAGTCAATAAAATTGGCATACCTATTTCAGTCTAATCCACAGACAGAGAAAAACAAGAACATCAATATTTACATTGAAAGGGGAGATTTCACTGTGAGTCCTATTCACATTAAAAAGACAATAAAGCGATATTCTTAATCACTGAATTTTAATCAATCTGACAACTTAGCTGAAATGAACAAACTCCTTAAAAGACAGTTACAAAATGTACTTAGTAAGTAGAAAGCATGAATTCTCTGATAACTGAGGAAGAAATTTTAATTCATAAGCCATACACCTTCTCCACAAATCTATTTCTATTTTTCTAGTGAAATGGATTCACAAAGAAATTTCCATCAAGAAGAGAATGATTATGATGATGATGATGATGACGACGACGACCACAAACACAGAACAGAGAAGACACACACTTGCCAATAAACAAGTCAACTGGCTTTGAGTTGAGTTTTAAACCTCAGGCATGTAAGATTAGTTCAAAACTTAAAACTCAAACAATATACTGCTCTTGTTTTAATAGAGCAGAGAGGGAAATATGATCAATACAGACTCAGAAACTGGCACTGACAAAACCCAAAACTCTGTCATGATAAAGAGACGCAAGAAGGCAGAGCAACAGAGAGCGGTCTTATTCTGTTGACTGTGTCAGGAATCTCAGCTAGGGTCCCACTGAGTAGCCACTCTTCATTATCATCAGGCAACATGCAATGGAAGCACACAGATACAGCACATGCTACTATCTGTCCATAGGTAGTACCATTTTTGCAAAGAAAAATATAAATTATCTACAAAGTCAATGACTAGAATAAGTGAAATTTTCAGTATTGTGGTATTAAATAACATAGAAATCAAACATATATCTATGCATTGGCAGGAAACAATCAAAATCATTAGAAAGAGTTTTGAATCAGGTCTAGTGACACATGCCTTTAATCCCAGAATTTAGGAAATAAAGGAAGGTGGATGGATCATTGTGAGTTTGAGAATAACCTGCTCTACAAGTTCCAGGCTAGCTACAGCTACACAGTGAGACTCTGTTTCAAAACAAACAAACAAACAAACTTTTATGTGAATAATAGTATCAGACAATAAAATACTACATTTAACCAAAGCATGTTCGAGATATCTACATGGAGGAAGGCAATGCAGTTAGACATTAGAAACCTTAAGTAAATCAGAATGCACCAGGTTTGTGAAGCAAAAAGTCAACACTATTAACTCATCAGTACTTCCAGAATTTACTTATTCCTCAAAGGAATTGACATGAGATATTGACATGAGATTTCTAAACTCATATAAAAAGTAGAGCAGGAGCAATGCAGGCTTGAGCAAGCTAGAAGACCTGACAGTCTTTCAACAACTAGGACAAAGCCAGGGAGTAAGTACACTGAAAGAAAAGAGTGACCTTTGACCTCTCATCCCACACGCAACAATTAATTTGAGATGAGTTATGACTCGAAAACAAAAGTAAGATCATAACACTCCATACAAAATAAAGAGCAATATTTTTAAAGCGACTTTGGAGTTTCAGAGTCTTTAGATGGCATATACAGCTCTCAGCTCATAAGAAAAATAACAGATTGAACTGCATCAAAATAAAGGAGCTGTTCATCAGGAGTCATTGTTGAAAACAGGCCAGCTATGGGTGAATGCCTATAACCCTAGCACTCCCAGGAGGCTATGAAAGGAGGTTCATCAGGAATGCCAGGCCTGCAGAAGCTACATAATGTGTTCCATGTCAGCCTGAGCAACAGAGTGAGACACTGTCTCAGAACACACAAAATAAACAAATAAATACCCAAATGTAAGAGCAGGCTGGAGCAATGATTCAGTGCATGTAGTTGGTAAGATTTTCAATCTAGAATAGATAAATAACAGCTACAGAAACAACAAAGCTAGAAGACTCATCACTCTCTCTCTCACAGCAGACACCCTGACCAGCCTCTCACCCTCTCCTGCCATGCCTTCCCCATCACCCGCACCCTCTGACTCTGAGGCAAAACCAACCTTTCATGCCTTAAAAACAAATGGATAAAAGTAAACATGTAATTTTTAAAAGGAGAGAAGACAAACAATTTATAGAAGAAGATATAGCCAATGAAGGCAGGAAAAGCTATTCTGCATAATTAATTACAAGGAAAGTGCAAATTAAAACCACAATGGGATCTCATTTCACATTTGTTACAATGGCGTAGAAATGAAGTGTTGGCAAGCATGGGGCCAACTAGCAGAAATGGGAAACAGTAAATAATTTCCTGGCAGTTTATCCTATAATACAGCAGTTTCACTCCAAGTGTCTCTCTAAAATAAATGAAAATTTCTGTCTAAAAATAGATGGATGTAAGAATATCGTAGAAGTTCTAGAAATAATAGACAAAACTTGAAATAATTGGAAAATGGACAAAGTATGCATACTATAGGATACTCCCCAAAGAAAAATGTTTTAAAATCTGTTTAATGAAAAATAAAAGCAATAAAATCTTAAAATGAAAAGCCAACCAACTTACAAAATGACTTTTTCTGAACATTTTCCTCAGGAGCCCTGAGAAATGTGTGATGTTCTCAGGTCATGATTAACTCAAAGATGTTGTTGGGGAAAAAAAAACACACACAAAAAGTTAAAACAAAATAAAACAAAACAAAAAGTCATTAGGAAGGGAGAAAAAACTCTCATTGGTTCTTTTGAGTAACTGGGGGCAGCACCTGCAGTAGGTGGCTCCAGAGGACAGTGCATATTCATAGCATTTCACACTGCTTCGTCATCACTAAAATGATCGTTCCTCTTAGTGGAACTTTACAGTTACTTGATGCATGTGATAGCCTTTTATGTAGTTAGTAGAGATAATAAAAAAACAAGCACAGTAGAAGTAAAAATGTAAATGAGCAAGGAATTCTGGGAGGTACATGAGAAAGGAATTCTGGGAGGGACATGGAATATCAGGAAAGAGAAGTTAAAAATCACATTCAGTGTGTTCACCGGGCTCATCTCACCACATCCAAGTGGCTGTGGTAGAGATTCAGCTCTCTATTATTGATATCTAGCTATGTCCAATCAGGAGAGCCCTTTGCTAGCTGCTGTTCCTGCTTATGATCAGAATGTTAACTTACTTTCATTATAAGACTGCTGGTTAAATTTTTTGTTTGTTTGTTTCTTGTTTAAAACAAAGGAAAGAAAATTAGAGAGGGAAAGGAGCTCGCTGTCCTCATGGTTAACTTAGTAGGAAACCCATCACATGCCTGAGAAAGCCTCCATTGTCAGAGAAGCAACATGCTCCTTATGTCTGAGACATAGACAGCCAGGTCTGCAGGGCATGGCATATTCCTGCCTCTTTTGTAAATCATCAGCTAGATGTGTTCATCTGTTTACTTTGGCAGTGCTGGAAACTGACCCAGCACCTTGCATAGGCTAGGCAAGTGCTTTACCGCTGAGCTAAAGGTAGACCCTAGCTGGGCAGACTAGTAACACAGGGAAACTGACCTGAGGAAGGCACCTATGGTGGAGATATGATTGGCTCTTCTGAGCCAAAGATTGGCTGAAAAACTAAGAACCAAAAGTGCAGAAAAGAAGGATGGGGTGCCTGTGGTCATCTGCCTAAGGCATTAACTCTTCACTTGCTAATATAGGGAGGGCCACAGATACAGTTTCATGTCCCTGTTTTCATTCCAGGATTCTACAAGTCCACGAAGCAATTACCCTACATTTCCCTCTTCTATAGACTTTATCTAAACAAAGAAACAATAGATAAACCATAAAAGTAGATGGGTAGTCATATGTAGCATACAAACAAACAAACGTTTCACTGAACACTCTGGAAGCAGTTAATTAGTTGTCATTCCAAAATGATTCTTTGGGAAGCAACTTAGCTTTTTGATAGACTAAGCCAGAGGTCATGTTTCAGGAAGCACACCAGGTGTGCTATGTAATTGTGCACAAAACATTATCTTTTTGAAGTGCTTTTAATAAATACATGATCTCAGTCCTCCTCACAATACTCTGAAATGGGTATGAGGGTAGACAGCCTTTGGACCAAGGCTTACAGATTCTGTGAACACTCTGTGTGCTACCCTTCCTACCATCAGGGAGCAGAACCACAACTAGACCTCAGATCTGCCAACTCCCAGCCTAGCAAAATTCCTCTAGGCTGAAGTTCTTAAGTCACCATGGGGAGATTTGAGAAAACTGAATTTCAGAGCTACCGTTCTCCAGCTGGAATGTAAGTTTCTCCCTGTAGGGATGCTCTTCCTGCCACAGCTTAGCACATCCAAGAAGCCTGCTGCAAGTTATGAAGTTTATGCCCTTTACTGTAGTCTGAAATGCTGCCCACCTCCGCCTCCCACACTGAAGATGCGAGCACACTTGGAGAAAGCATTGAGAACTGAAATGACAGCAGGGATTAGAAGGTGTTACACTAAGGCATTCCCTGATTTCAGGGTTATGAGAATGTTACTGTAGACAGTGCTGTTCTGTTCTTCTATCAGAAACGGTCTTCTTTTTAAAAGATTAACAAGAAGAACCAAAAAGGAATTCCCTAAGGTCAGCTCTGAGGAAGCAGAGACTCTAATTCAATAACTCGGCTACTGCCCTGGAAAAGGCTTTAGTACAGCAGCGTCCATACGGAGCCAATTGGACGTTAATGGCTAATCAATCCCTCTGCTTTCTATTCTACTTAAAGTGTCACAAACCATGTTTAGATTAGCCCATTTCCTGCTAAGGATTGCTCAAGATGTCTTTTGTTCTTTTAGGCCCCGCCTGACGGAGGCAGCTTTAAACAAACACAGAGCAGAGTGGTGTAGGAGTTATAACGTGCCACATGTGAGGACAAAGGGGCCATACTAAAGCCCTTTGTGGGATTTGTTAATGTTTCTCATCTGAGTTTGAAAAGGCTTAATGACTTTGTGGTGAGCTGGTGCATGTGGCCCGTGGCTTTACTAAATGAAGGGAATTCTCACCAGTGGCCCTGCAGCCTCCTGCTCTCGGTTTTGTTTTAATTTTTTTTTATTCTCATTCTATTTACTTTGTACAGATAGCTGAATAGAGTCCTTCAGCTTGTTTCAGCTACAGACTCCTGCGGCAGCTGGGATGGCTTCTGAGCGTCTGTGTTTTAATGATCTGAAAGTGGTGCAGAGCATGGAATATTCCACTTAATCTGCATGTCACATGTAGCTCGGGAGGGCTCATGTGCTGGTGCACTCAGGTGAAAAGCAACGTTTAAGTTTGAACCGGTGACCATTGGGGATGATTAAGACAATAACAGGTTTTGTCTTCTGAGGATGTCAGGGGAACCAGCCTCTGGTAAGAGCAGAGGTCCGTGGAGGACACAGAGGCCGCTGAAAGCTGGTAGATTAAATAATTTACGCAGCTCCGCGGCTCCTGGCTTCACCTAGCCCTTGCTCCTACCACAGACTCTATATGAAATGAAGCATAAACGAAGGCAAAGAAACACTTACAAACAAGACATTACTTGATCCACCTTCTCAACTCTCTCCCCTTGCTGATTATCTCAGCCCCTCCAGGTCCCTGCCAGTTACTTTAAAATCTAGCCTTCTGATTCAGATTCTTACTTTCCAGGTTTGAATGCTTTAACTTCCACAGAAATACCACTCTCTGGTTTCAGGGAGAGTGGAACATCACATTCACTTCTGACCAGGCCACTTCTCTATCTAAACCCCTCCAATACCCTGCCCCATCTCTGTGCCATAGATGAATCTCAGCCTCCAGAGCAGCAGGCTAGCTTCTCTCTACAGCTCCAGGGCTGTCTCTTGCTACTACACTGGAAGTATTGGTTTTTGAACATTGCATTACCCCTGGTTCCTACACACTGTTTTCATGCTATTAATCCCAGTTTCAACTTTCCTACAAATGTGTGTCCATCTTGCAATCACTCCTTGAAGACACAGCTTAAAGGGCTGTTAATCCTTTGGAAGACTGGCAGAACTCTGGGTTCCAGTAGGAGATACTCTGTGACTTATGCCTACCTCTAACCTGACATTTAACCTCATTAATTCACATCACCACCTACTCCTAACACAGTGAGTGCATGGTGTCCTAGCCATAGCTCATCCCAGGGTCCAGCACAATCAGCTATTACAGAAATACTGAAACACATAGTGTAACAGCAGAGAACAGAGCTATCTTCCACAGTAGGGATTTTAGAGACATGTCTGTTTGTTTCCCTGGTGTCTGGGAGTTTCTGCAGTTAGACTGTAAGTAAGTCCCCCTTTGATTTCTTATATGCTGCTATGTGTCTTGTAAGAAGAGCTTTGATGAAAACACACACACACACACACACACACACACACCTACAATTGTTTGGGATCTGCACACTGTCGTTTTGCATTTTGCTACTTCTATTGACTTGCCACACTGATCAGTTCTCATCTGCTACCTTGCCACTTTCAGGACAACCTTGGAAGGAGGGTAAGAGGGTCTGAACTTCTTAGAGTGTTAATTCTGAATGCTGTCGCCAGTGTTGTATGGTGTATGCAAACATGTAAACTGATGCATGCATAAACTGAGAAAACCACACAATGGGACCTTCCTTGATAGCTTAAAGTTAGGGTAAAACATGCTCATAAAATCAGAGACCTTGCACTTAAAAGAGATAATAAGACCACTTGATATACAGTTATTGTTCCCTAGGAGAAAAGGAGAGGTCAGCTGGCTCCCAAGTCTCACAGTAAATGATGGAAGTGCACTGGCAGCTCCTATGTTACTGGTCCCACGAACACATGTTTGCTATCAACATGGATGTCTGAAATGGTGCTGTGAGCTGTCTTACTCATCTTTCTACTTAGCTCCGCAAACCCTAGCAATGAATTTAATGGCCCTTCTCAATTCTGTGCTTCATTTTGTTTTGTTTGCTTTAGGGAGTCTTTCTCTTAGACATCAGAATGGGAGAATGATGTCCATGGGTCCAGGAAGAACTAACATTGTTTTCAAAGCTAGGGCATGTAAAGGATATGAGAAAGTGGTAGCTCAAGGGATCAGAATAGTGACGTCAATTACAAGAGCCACCAAGAGTCTCCATCTTGCAACTTTGACAGTTACCAGTGTTTGATATCTGTATGGTTGAAAGTGTTAAAAAGTAAAGCTTTTACAATTTGTTTTTCTTAATTTTAAATGAAAACTAAAGGAAAAGTTGTTCCAACAAAGACCATCGATTCAGTCAGCTCTTTTTGGAGAAAAACAGAAAACGATATGACTAAGAGGTATGTGTGCATTTCCACAGATCTGAGCTCAAAGTTTACATTTAATCCTTCTTAGATAAGTAAGCTGTTTCTCTTGCCTATAATTTCATCTCCCTACATAAAAGGGCTAATACCTTCTACTCTGTATTTATTTTAGTTGGGGAGGAAAGGGGATGCATGTAAATTCCCAGCCCAGAGACTAGAGCCCTTAAAACACACAGCAGTGGTGCAGAAGGAGCAGAGGTGTTCATTACAGTTCCACAAGGGCAGAGCAGACGATCTAATGACATGTCTTCTTTCTGAGCTCTCTTCATATCTGATGGATGCTTCCTAAGATTTCATGCTCTGTTCTTAAGATAGTTAAAAATGAACTCACAAGTTGGTTGGGATTTGGGGTGGGGGGATAATTTATTCCTTACCAGAATAAAGCTAAGCTAAGCATGCTTCGAAAGTAAAATGCAGTGAATGTTCACAAAGTCTGTCCAAGGCCATCCCATATCTCCTGGTTAGGCAACACACAGCAGGTTCCCATATGTGAGCACTAAACACACAGCAGGTTCCCACATGTGAGCACTAGGCCAGGAGAGTCTTCTTTCTCTTTCTCTTTCTTTCTTTCTCTCTCTCTCTCTCTCTTTCTCTCTCTCTCTTTCTCTTTCTCTCTTTCTCTTTCTTTCTCTTCCTCTTTTCCTCTTTTTCTTTCTCTTTTTTTCCTTTTTTCTTTTTCTCTTCTCTTCTCCTCTTTCCCCCTCCTCCTCCTCTTCCTTCTCTTCCTCTTTTCTTTTTCTTTCTCCTTTTCTTTCCTTTTTTCTTTTTCTCTTCTCTTCTTTCCTCCTCCTCCTCCTCCTCCTCCTCCTCCTCCTCCTCCTCCTCCTCCTCCTCTTCCTCCTCCTCCTCCTCATCCTCCTCCTCCACCTCTTCTTTCCCCTCCTTCTTCTTATTCTTTGGAGATAGATAGCATCTCAGGTCACTCAAGTTGGCTTAAACTCACATTCCCTCCCTATCTCCCTCCTTTCCTCCCCCTCAGGTCAAAACAATGGAGCTGCTCAAGAACTCTGCATTTGCATGTCTATGACAGTGCCATGTATATGAGACATTATGACCCATTTGACCACTATAAGTTAAATTGGGAGTAGTGAGGCTCTATTTAGGGATAGATTCTGGTTGGAAAGAGTTGGTTTCTGGCATGGGTAATCCAGCCTACTGAGAGCCATCTCTACAGAGTGAAAGATGGGGATGGAGGATGGAGGTAGTGCACACAAACAATCACAGAACATAAAACAGGAGCAGACAAGATATCTAGAGGAGAACAGTAAAATGTGGGATGAAGAAAAGAGATGAGGAAGTCAATAACAGGAAAATAAGGAGATCTTTATAGTGCTGGCCCTGTAAAATGAGGTTAAAACTGTTCCAAAATTTAGGGGAAGAGAAAGAGCCAATTAGGCTAAGATGTCAATTTCAAGTTCAATCTTGATCTTAAGCAGAGAAACTTCAAAAGCATTCAGAATTGACTTTATGCCTTGATTTCCACCAACCTAAGCTTGGGCCAAATGTTAAGTCTGCATATGGAAAGCCAAGTGGCTGTTGTTGCCAGGAGAGGGAAGTTTTGGGACAAGGACCTAGACAAAGATAGCACATCAAGAACTAAATAGTCTGTGCATGTGTTACATGCTCTGTGAGCATGCTCATGCCAGTAAATTGGTTTACATGAAACCAACAGGCCCATGGCTAGAGAAGCAGTCTGATTTGGAGTCTGATTTTCAAGGTAGGTGGTATTAATCCTGGTCATTTAGCTACTGTAGAGCTGGGGACCACTCTGTAATGTAGCAATAGTACAGACAGACATTGCTCCCTCAGGATAAGAACATTCTTTCTGACGAGTAGTTTAGTAGTTTGACTGTGTATGTGTATTGGGGGGTGTGGGGTGATCATACACATTATCACTGGATCTTTACAGTGCAGTCTCCAGAGAAACTAGCCACTGGGCAGGGCTCAGCTCCTCACAGATGGATGGGCCTTTGGTTGGACTTTCAAGCCCTGAAACTATATGAAGCAGCCTGAGTTCTTCTTATGAAGTATTCGGGATGCAGTTACACAAAACCTTTGACATTTCACTCTCTTGCCCCATCAGGCCCATCTATCACTTGAAGAGTTCAATGGAAATTGTTTTCTCCCAACATTAAAAGTTATTTGGGAGCTTTTAAGACACGGCAAATATATTTCTGTAAGAGAAGTTTATTTGCTTGTTTAAGAGCCCTGCACTTTATATATAGAGCTGATATAAGCTGCAGCACAGGAGCCTCTAAAACGGTTTATATCCACAGTAAAATACATTTTTGTGATACTCATACAACAGCCCAGAGCCAAGGGCTCCATGAACTCTGTTGCTCTCCCAGCCTGTGCAGCTATTTCTCATCTCCACTACATCTCAGGCTTCCCCCACTTCCTAGCCTGGCTGCAGACACCTGCCTATTGGTTCCTCCAGGCTCTTCTGTCTAAGGTGTATGAAGAGGGTGTCCGGGATGTCTGGATATGTTGCTTTAGGCAGCGATAGAGGGCCAGATGCCTAGCCTTGACACACAGCCTTGGCTAATAGTCCTGATTTGCTCTAGTCTTTTCTGCTTGTAGATATAATTCTTCACCCTTTATTCCTGGTACATATTCTACCAGATGGATACCCTTCTGAGAAAGGACAAGCCAGCTCTGGAATATTTCTACTAAAAAACTCATTTACCTAAAAGATTACACTGGGCCTGAGCTATAGCTCAGTGGTAGATCCCTTGCCTAGCATGGGCAAGGCTCTGCTCAATCTTCACTATGGCAAAAACAGACCAACAGACAAATGACAAGACCACATAGTCCCTAATTGATACTTGCTACATTCTGGCTACATTAAGGGCAAATGAGTCCAATTACAAGGCAGTATAATTAGAGAGTTAAAGAAACCAACAGCCCTGTCACTAGAAACCATCTAAAGAAGACCAGTACTTCTTAAACTGAGTCACCACCTGCACAAGGCCATCCAGCCAAACATAGAAGTTGGGACTAGAGTGGCAACAGCAAAAGGTCCCTGAGCACACAGTAGCCAAAAATTAATTCAAAATCAAGCACATGATGGATCAGCAGTGTCTCTGGAAGCACCCACCTGTGCTGCATTGCGTGGCCTCACTGCAGCCCGTGCTCTGCCTGCTCTGCCGTCACAGCACTGGCAGCTGAGAGTGCTGGCTTTGTGCTTCTGCTCAGGTCTGAGATTACCGCATGCTGTGAATCACGCTGTTGTCAGTGAACTTACAGTTTTATGTTCATACGGAAACATAATGGCTTTCTTATAGAAAACAAGTATTTGTATTATCTTCCTACCATCACCTGTCACTATGCTAGCATCAGACAGTGGGTCTCTGGGTCATATTGCATTAGAATGTTTGGTTTTAAAATCTGCCATTTGGATGCTGACTTGAGTTTCATACAAATCATTAAATTTTAGCTTGATTTAGGACAGTTTCTAATCATTTCTGAAATGGACTTGTGCCATTTTGTACAATGTATATAGGTAAAAGGGATTTCTCAGCATTGATAATTATAAAATCAGTGTCAATCAACTCTGAAAAATACTGAAGGTGCCATATCTCCTGCAGCTGCAAATTTGCTTTTGTCTTTAATAAATGGTAAAACTGTATTTATGTCAAAGAATTGTTTTAAGGTATATTTTATGATTTATTATGAATAAGTGCTTGATTCATATAGCTCTTTTATGCACCTATAGGGTATACAAAACACCCAAAGTTTTGTGAATTTTCTCGGGTGACAGTGGGGCTTGAGGAAAGTTTAGAGCCTACTTTAGGGAAAGAACATTACTTCCTAACAGGAAACAATAGGAGTGGGAGTCTTCTAGTTCTTGCAGTGAAGGGTTAAGAGGAGCCTGGCATCTAGCACGATTCTCCTCCTAAGTCTCACTCTTTCAGAGTCCAGAAGTCAGGCTGCACCCTTTGTGTAGAAGTTAAAAGAACTGAGCAAAGGACAGTGAGCCTTTCAGGGACAAGTCAGTTTCTCATCACTCTTGAGCACCTGAACAAAGTGAAGCCTCCATTTCCTGGGACCAGAGAAGGGACAGCTCAGCTGAAACTGCAGGGGTCAGGTCCCCTCCTTTGTTCCAGGTCTGAGGATCCGGTGTTGAAAGAGAAAGCACCAGTACTCTGGTGGGCTTGGATCAGTGACCCTCACACTCCAAGGCACAGGCAGCATTTGAATGCCACCTCAGACAAGGCTACAGTTTCTTCGGTTGCCTCCTGTCTCACAGCAGCAAACTTCCTTCCCTGTAGGAGTAAGGATCCAGAGAAGGTACGAGGAGAAAGGACAAAGTGTCAGAGACTTCAGAGGATGGCCCAAGGGGAGGTGACGCCGGCAAGAAAGGATATGCACACTAAATGAAGGAAAGCCTGCAGTCTTCTAATTCTATAAACAGTGAGCTTAAGCTGATGGGAAATAAAACTGACCTAAGATAAAAGACCAGGAGGTGACCAAGAAAGAGGAGAGTGAGGAAGAGAAGATGATGGTGAGGAGTTATTAAGAACAACAACTTTGTCCTGATCCAGTTCCCCAAGTATGAAGCTACAGAAAGCACCTGGGAGCCATAGAGCTATCCAGGGAGTCCCCGGAATGGAAGTAGTCATTCTCACCAAACCCCTATGAGTGTCTAACACAGAGGACGGCATACTGGTACAGTGCCAATACAGGTTTCAGAAATCAGCTAAAGATAATCACCTTCAGAGCTTGTCCCTAAAGAATAGCACACATTCCACTGCTCCTCACATGAGAATGAGATCCTTCCAAGGCTACACCATAGTAACTGAAGGTGAAAATTTGAGAAAAGTAACATTTTCTTATACAAAACATTCTGCAAAGCAGTGTAAAACCACAAGTTTAAGAGGGAAACTGAGAGGGAGGAAGAAAGGGAGGGAAGGGAGAAAAAGAGGGAAAGGGAAAGAGAAAGGAGCTAGACAAAGACAGGGGAAGGAAGAGAGGGGAAAAGGGGGAAGAGGAAGGGAGCATGCAAGGGGAGAAGCAGCTCCTCTGTGGAAGGTAACAAATACTGCAGACATGCTCTTCTCATTAATAAACAGTAAACTCACTTGAGCAAGTGGCAGAAATAAATCCTTGAAGGTATTGTTTTCTTATTTTTCTGAAAACAGAAACCTAAATGGAACCAACTGAGCTTCATGTGGATATATCATTTCTCTCACCAGAGACAGACTCCGTGTTCCCAAAGACCCTTACAACAAGCATGGGATCGGAAGGAACTTTGGAGACAATCAATCCAACATGCCTCCTTTAAAAGATAGATACTTATGCTGGGGTATCAGTCACTTGTTGCTGGTTGTTGAGCAAAGGAGCTTTAACCCAGACCTCCCAATAACCAAGCCAGGCACCTTTCTGTTACACAATGTAACTTTGAAATCAGCAAAGTTGACTGGGATAAGGAACTCTGGCCTACAAAGAGCCCAGGAAGGGGAAACACCACACAAACAGTCTATGACAGCCTGACAGCAGTTTGTCAGGTGGTCATTTTTAATACAAGGTCACAGACCCAACTAACCCAATCCTCCCATTCTTACATGTACTAAAGGAATGTTAAAATGTTGTGTGAACTCAATACAAGTTAAATCTTCATCAGCTTCTAAACATAACAGGGCCTTAACCAGGCTTCCTAAGTCCCCAGCGCCAGTGAAGCCGTAGCTTTATAAATACCATGGCGAACAAGAAATGCTGTCTTGTCACATCCAAGCCAGATAACAGCTGGACTTTAAAAATAAAATTTTGAAGACATTTGCCTTTTATATTTCTAATTTCTGTTTGCCTCGCTTATGGTTTTGTCATTTGATTTTGATGAGTGGTTAATACACGTCACAGCTGCCTTTTAGGGCGACCTTTTCACCCTTGCCTCCATGCCCAGAGTGGGAAGCAGGCCCTCAAGCTTCTTCTAAGAAACACCATCATTCTCATGGCTGGCAGGCACAGTCCTGGGAAGCAGGTCCAGGCAGGGCCCGTCTTCTGATTGACTTACTTTTGTACTTAAGAAGCCTCACAGGAGGGATGAGACATACAAGAAGGACACAGCCTTTTGAGATGACTGTTCCACGGTGGGAGGGAACTCGGACATGACTGTGCATCGATGGAAGGAAGTGATCCCCCAAGCTGGAGGCATAGCTCACCTTTCAGCTCAGCCTATTTAAAGAGTTTGGCCTCTGGGTACTTGGTAGAAGACCAAGAAGCCTTACTCTTAAAGTCCTGCTCTCAGTGATGATAAGGGGCCACTTGTATGCACAGATTTAACTTTGAACCTTGTGTTCCCTCACTAGACCATACGCGCTAGCTGCTGAAGGGCATCACTGTTTTAACTTCCCATGATCTACCCAGGGTCTAGTTCAGGGGACTGGCACACTACAGGCACTCAAGAAGTGTTGGCTGATTTGTGCCTGTTTGCTTTGTTGAACCATGGGCTTAGTGGCTGCATAAATACACTTGGTTGCTGTTACCTTGCCACTCCAGCCCTTTTCTAATCTTCATGCTGAGGAGAGTGTGAAGTAGAGTAGAGAGAATACTATGTGTACCTGCTAACTATCCTGACTTTAATATGAAACTGTAACTCCAGCAGGATTTGCAATCAGCGAAGGCTTGAACAGATGCCAGGAACTAGCCTGGAGTCAGCAGAAGGCTGCTCCCCATCCCAGAAGTCCTCACAAAGGCACTGCACTGCTGTCCATATTAGTTCAGGTAACTCGACTCCATTCATGAACTCACAGTCCCCCAGAGGCACATGAGGTCTCAATGGCAACTCTGGGCAAGCTTCTGAAGGGAGGTTTTCACACGCTCCGTAAGCTCCTGGGCCACTACAGCCTGTCTACTGTTACACTCATCAGCATGCTGCTCTGTGTGATGGAGTAACATGAGAACTGATGTATGGCATGACCAACTATATTTAGGGGAGAGGAAATGGGCCATACTGAGGAAGGTCATAAGAAGTTTGTTCAGAAAACTGAAGACATTACAATTCTCTGACTATACAGAGGTATAGTCTGGAAGCCAAAACCTGAACCTTCCATCCAGTTTTAGTTCTATCATTACTGGCATTGAACCTATAGCAAATTATTTAAAAATTTCAGCCTCAGTCTTTTAATCTGTAAAATGGAAAAAATAATACTAGCTAGGTGTTATAGAATATAGATAGTATTTGGGAGGCTGAGGCAGTAAAATCATATAATAATAATAATAATAATAATAATAATAATAATCTTCCTCAAAGAGTATCTAACAATTATATGAGAAAAGGCTGTAAAAATAATAGATCCTCTGGCATATAAAAAGAAAACATATTTGAATATAGATAATATGCATACTGAGTGGAATTTCTACAACCTTTCTATAGATTTTTCTCTGCTGTTAAGGTTTTTATTTTTTTATAATGGCCGATAGTTTCATTCACACAATCGCATCAAATTGATTAGCAGCATTATTGAGAAGCAACTCACTATATTTATAGCTAATACATACTTAAGAAATCAAATGAAAGTGCTGGCAGAGTAAGGGTCAGATGACAGCTCCACAACTCCTGGTCTATAGCCAAACAGACCTTGGGAAATGCCCCTCCCTCCCCCGAGTGCTGGAGGTGGTCTAGCTCACTTTATAAAGCACTCTACGATAGAACTTAGGCACTCTACAATAGAACTTCCCAGGGACACCAAGATGGGCCTGATCTAAAACACTTCTTTCCAGACCACCATGCCAACTTCCATATCTGTGTTGGTTAACCTGTTAACCATGCCAACCATTTGGCTGGCTAGACAGAAGCATCTGAGCCCTTGCCAGTGAAAGCCTGCTGTCTATATGCCTATGACAGTGTCCGTGTGCCCTTGAAACACTCATCATGGAGGAGAGCAGGGAAAGTCCTGGTTTAAGTCCTTTAATCCCTCCCTTCCTGCTCATCTCCCTTTTCCTTGTCCCCTTTCCTTCTCCTGTCTCTTTACTTCCTCTGTGTTGCTTTCTCCCTCTCCCTCTCTCTATCACACAAGCACACAAATTCATGTATATACCATTCAGAATTTATGTTGACCCTTTGCACCTAGGACCACCTTCAAGAATTAGTATCTCCAACTAACACAGAAACCATGCTTCCTGGAAGCTCTGAAGCCTTGTTCCTGTCTGACACCACGTAGCTCTCAGTGTTCATACCCGGGATTTCCAAGCTGCCTGGGGAGGTCCAGTTCAGCTGTTGCTAAGAACTATCTTCGTGTGCTTTTAAGGGATCAGGGTCCTAGAAGAAACCCTGCCAGTACACAGGGAACTAGTGAGACTTTTCCCCTCAAGCTTAAAAAAGGATGTTCACTAGGATATGAGATGGGTAAAGGATCCTGTTACTCTTAAGAGAGCAAATTAATCTTCCCTGACTGGCGGGATGGATTCTGCCAAAGAAACAGCTAACGGGAAAGCCAGTCCCCACTCTGTGATGACACAGTAAATAACCAGGCCACACTGCTGGTAAAGTGCTGACCTAACCCATAAATTGTACCCAGCCTCTGGGGAATGATTTTTGCTGACGGGTATTTGGTGCCTTTAAGACAAACAAACAGGAAGCAATGAGGATGGGCATTGAGAGAGCTGCAGGTAGACATCCTGAGAGGGAGGCTGCTCTCTCACAGACACTGAACAGGCTTCAGCTACGGCGAGTGCACAGGTCCGAAGCTGTCTTTCCTAAGCAGTCATTCGGCGTCTGCTGAACCTGGCAGTTGGCCCTGTGCTTTGCTGTGCCTAGGACTTACTTGGTCTAGATTTCTTTAAAAGGAGGTCTTCTCTACAAAGAAGAAGACTTTTTAAAATTATGTTTCTTATTTTTCTTAGCAAGAATCTGGTGATACACAGAGATCTGTTTAAGGAAATGTAGAAGGATCTTTCACTATAACTTTAAAATAACATCTTGAGGTACTTGGATTGCTTGTGTTCAGTAATAGAGAATCCAGCAGTATCTCAGAGCACTAGACTATAATACACACTGAAGACCAACATTTCATTTTTGCCTAGAAAATCCAAATAGTGACGCCCAAGTATGGTCATAAGGATCCCATGCCTACCTGACTCACCTTCATAAATGTACAGAGCAGCAGAGACATAACCTAGGGAAAGCCACTCACCTTCTGCATCCTCCGGCCGAGTGAGATCGATGACACCTGGGCCCAGCTTTCCATCTTCACTCGACTTTCCTGTTAATTGGGGACCCAGGTTCTCAAAGCGGGTTCTTTCCTAGGAGAAATAGTCAGAAGCCTGTTTTAGTTTTGAGTCTCAGTAGCTGCTTGTTTCCTTCCAGTTTCTCTCTTGCTGAATGGGCACAGTGTGGCTTTAGAAACATCACATCTGACCCATACGGGCTCTGAGATGGCTAAAGGCTGAGTGTGTTACTGATGACTTGGGTGATCTAAGGAGTCTAGAAGGAAAGAGGAGGCTGGAGCGTGCCAGAGCTGTTCTGCTTGTCCTGTCCCTTCTGTTGGGCCAGCTTCTGGAATCTACAAGAAATGCAATGGAGAGAGGGGCCAGCTGTGCAAAAACTTCAGAATGTTCTTAGAACCTACTGCTCAGCTGAACGGGAGACAGCCTTTCCATCTAGAGACCATGATTTTGATCAGTAAATCCTGATAAAGTACAAATTAGAACTCTGTGTACCAGATTTGAATGTGTCAAAGCTGCTAGAGTAGACATTGGCACTGTTCCTTTGCTTGGAGCAAGTCTTTCAACTGTGAGTTCCTAGGAAATGAACAGTGCATGATTCCTACCTAGTAAAAAACAAAAAATCCCCACAAAACAAACAAACAAACAAACAAAACCAGGAAGCAATGCCCCTGCTTCTGTAGGAGAGAGCCCAAAGGTGGTTACTTGTTTATCAGTTCCTGTAGGAGCAGGAGTTTGGGGCAACACAATGGAAGAAGCCCTGCCCCTCTCAGATCAGTGGCGGGGGCTCACTGGTCATCCTAAATATAGTGGGATGATCTGTACAAACTGAGCACAACAACCCTATTCTCACCTCCTTCTCCATGCTTAGCCTCTAGACTCAGACTTGGCTTTGTGTTATCCTTAAGAATGAATGAAGCCTTGTTGTTCATTACTATGAAAGGATATTAAATGTCATGTTGGCTTGAATGTATAGACATGAAATAGCAGCTTGCAGCTCCAGGAATGGTTTCTGCATGTTATACTAATGCATTATGCAGCAGTGGAGTGCTGATTGCTGCTCCGTCTATTGTTCAATGACCTAGTTCTGCATCCAGCATGTTTGGCATCTGATGGAAACATGCCTAGTGTTCTGTTCTGTTAGATGTTTAGAAACTTGGAAATATTCTGAAGGAGCAAACATACAATTACTTGATAGAGGATGTGCCTCATTTGTACAGCCTCACTGCATTTGTGCTTTCTAATACGATTATTTTTGAATATCATTATATTTCTATAATTAATTCCCATCAGTCAAATTGTTGCAATAAATCTTCCAGTTCTCCTTCATCAGAGACCGCGTTGAAATCTTCATTGGAAGAAAAGAGAGCATAAGCCCTTCTTTAATCTAGCACTGTTTCTGGGAAAGCTTTGCAATAAAACACAATCACCTAGCCATCGTTTCTCCAAATGCATAACAGCAACTCACTAGCTTCAACAGCAGCATGTGGGGAAACCTCTGAACTATGACATGTATAAAAGACAGACTGGGAATCAAATCTGAAGGGAATGTGGCTCCCCAGTACCTTCTCAAGTGAAAGCATGGCTGCAGGGGAACAAACTAAGCCAAATGCAGTGCACAACACAGAGCCTCCACAGCCATGAGCTGTGCCTGAGCTTCACGTGCGATCAGGGGAAGGACAGCTGCTGACCATCAGCCCACTATTTTTGAGTAGTACTTTGGCTCATGGTGATGTAAAGAGAAAGAGTCAAAGGGAAAAGCACTGGAAAGCCACCTCAGAGCTTTGTTCCTGCCACTGCTGGCATATTTGCATGTGAATGTCCAGGATGGACCCAGAGTCCTCCCTTCTTCTCTGAAGAACAACCTACCACTGCATTTTCAAGGCAGGTGGGGGTGGGACAACTTTCTCTAAAACCCACCTATCAATATGCATATTCCAGGGACCTTTCTTGTCATTCATTCTCTTTGATTTTCGTAGAAAATATTCTCAGTTTAAAAAAAAAAAAAAAAAGAGTTCCTGAAAGAGTATCAGTATTTTGACAGAGAAGGAGAAGAGGGGAGATTACATGCCATGCTTTGTAAAAGCCCCAAGACAACAAAGCTTACATGATGATAATGTCTTTTCTTTCCTAAAAGTGAAGTGTGCTTGCAATGCAGTAGTATCAGCTTGTTTTTAATCATAACAAAAACACATCTAGGACGTTCCACAACACATTCACAGTGTCTTTGAAGTCAGACAATTTTTCTGACTTCATTGAAAAAAAAATTCTTCGGCAAAGACTCTTTCCCTGTAAAATATCAATATTTTGACAGACTAGAAGACAAGGAAGAGCGTCCAATGAAATACTGGTTAAATAGGCAGAAAATAAATCAATGATAAAAAGTGTTAGGGGCAGTGAGTTGCATTTTCAATTTGATAATATTAAGCACTGTGTTTGAGATTAAAGCAGGGGCCTGCAAAGCCAAACCCTTTCATATAAATTTCTACTCAGTCTCCCAGAAGATTTCCTTCTTTTCTTCAAAGAATAGCTCAGAATATTTATTTGCCAGCAAGAACCCTAAGATAGGAGGGCCAGACATCTACCAGTTAGGTCTATGCAGCTGAGCTTAGCATAGATTTACCAGTATGTTGACCATGAGCCTCTAAAACACGGGACATGAATATAGGCATGGGAAGAGTATAGAGATTCTTCAGTGTAAGAAGCTATGTCTCTGTCTGGTAAACACCAATGGGCTTGTGCCTATATGGAACATAGACAATGGAGTGCATGTCCTTACATGTGTATGTGGCAAACCTATACATATGTACATAGCTTCAGGTAGGATAATGTAGAGATATAAGTGAAATTCCTCAGGGTAAGCTTAACCCCATGCCCCACTCTTGAAATCTCCCTGGCCTTTATATTGATAATAGAGTGTACATTCTCCATGCTGCCCCATGAGCAGACACTCACTTATGAATTGTCAGTCCCAAACATGCAGGCAATGTGAAAGTTACTAGAAAAAAAATTGTAAGTCAGCTCTGCTGAGTTGTAGGGACTGTTGGCTCTCTAAGTGCTTTGGAATTATGATGTATGAGGTAGATGTTGCATATTAAATAAAGATATTTAAATGATAAAGCCCCCATTAGTAAGAGCTGATGAATGTAAAATGTTATAAGCCACAAGATGGTAGCATCCGTCATCTCCATGTGTTATCAGAGTCAATGAGGAGGAGGCCTCAGTGCTGACAGACAGACTCTGATTATTAGCCCTTATTTCCAGAGTCACTGAACAAACCACTCAGCTCCTCTGGCATTATTTTTAACTTTGCATTAAATTAGCAACTTTTCCCTGCCTACCATGACAAGATTGATCAGTTATATCTTGGCATCAGTGGAGAGAGAATGAGTTTGGGGGTAAATAAAAGACCAGGGGTTTGTTCTAGTTTAGGCAAGGAAGTCAGAGGCCTGTTCCTGGTAACAAACATGAGACTATGATCTGGGGAGGCACAGGGATGAAACAGCAAGCACATAATAATGGCTTTTCTTTGCACTTAGATAAAAGCTGAATTTTTGATGGGCACAGTATATTTTAATAAAATTTTATATACTGTGTTTTATACACTTATTGGCTATTCCATAATAATGTGTGTGCTCACAGTAAAATTGCTCTTAAATTTATGTGTGTTATTTATATGTTCCCACGTAACAATGCTTTTTGTTGTAAAAAATATTCTGTTTATTAATGTAACTTTACAACCACTGCATCCAAGATCCGTGGTAAATTAATGACATTTTTATTATTTTATAGTATCATTAAATTTTTACTGATCACTCCATCAAACAGAGGCAGTAAAGGCCATAATGTAAACTGGGACACTTAGATCAGGCAGCAGGAAGACATTCCATGGAGTCTAAGAAAACTGCTGGCAATAAATGATATTTATACCATCTTTAAGCATGTGAGACTACTTGGATAAGTTTGGCAAAACCGTTTCAGTAGTAGAGTGGATGGTGTACTTAAATAACAGTTTGCTTGCCAAAGAGACAAGCCACTTTCAAACCATATGCAGGATGATGGATTGTAGCTGTCCCCAGAAAAACCAACGTTTGAAGCGTAACTCTGTGCCTCACCTTCCCTCTGGGTCACTAAGGGTGGCCAGCCTGCACTGTGCCTCCAGCCCTTTCAAGGCAGTCCCTTCAGAGGGAAAATGGCAAATGCTCAAAGAGCCTTTGTTAGTCACTTTACAAATGGATACATTTTATCCTAGACCTGTCTAGACAATGGTGTCATGTACTTTACTCTGATGGTCTAAAAGAGAGGCACTTTACCTACCTTTATTCAAAAGCCCATTTGTACGGATTGTCTGAGTATGGTGTCATAAAGCAAACAGCTAAGGGTTAGGGTGTTATTACCTATAGTAGTTTTAAAAGGTAAAAAATAATTATCTTGGGTTATTTTTACATGTAAAATACTTGATAATTAGGTTGTGCTCAACACCAACTTTCTTAAATAAACTTAAATGTGTGTTATTAACTAATTGCCATATATGTAAATATATATATATATATATATATATATATATAATAGTAAATAGAAAATTCTGTGCCCATATAACTGTGGAATTAGTAGCACCAATCTCTTGCACAGGGAATCTGACATGATTCTTTTTTATGTAAATAAGAATTTTGTTGTTACATAGCCAAATGAGCATTTAAATATTTAAAACATTTTAAAACCTTTCAGACTTGCAATAAAGGTTAACACCACAGCTCATCAATCATTTTGTGCCCTCCCAAAACACAGATATTGCAGTATTCTGAGATACTGTCTACCCTTGAAGTTTCAGCTATGTGTGTAGTTATTGAGCACTTAATGATGTCTTTCTGTCTTCATCCCAGTTCCAAGCTTCAATCTCTTCTAGACATTTGATTTCTCTTTTATATTGGACTAGCTCTTCAATACGGGAATAAGTCCAAAACTAAATATGACCACTGCCCTTACCCAGCATCCCTCCTGACCTTCATTTACACCAGTGCAAATTAGCTAATAGTTTCAGTTTCACTTCCTTCTTAACTCTTGTCTATTCAACCCCCTGGGCTGGTTGCTTTTTCTTTCACAAAGCCTTTTGTCCTTGCCTCAAAGACATCCTGTCATCTTTAACATAGTGTAAGTCTTCTGCCCTACAGCCTTCACTGTCTGCTACAGCCTCCTAGCTGGTTCCAGGCATTGTCTTCTCTGGTCTACTGTTCCCATTGCCTCCTCAAATTGTATAATTCCAAGTGTCTAGGTCAGAATCTTCTATCACTCCTGTTTTCCACTGCATTTTGGTCAAACCCTGGCTTGCAAGGTACTTCATTCACTGCTTTCCACATGCCTTTTCAAATCCAAAAATTGAAAACAAAAATCTCCCATCAGGCATCTTCTGCTAGGGATGAACAGTGGCTCATCTTTGGACAACACCACAATCCTGCCTTCCTTATAGCCTCTGGGACATGCTCCTTCTCTGCCTTCTTGCCAAGTTCTATTCCTATTGAAAAACCCACATTTTCTCTGTATTCTATAGCCTGTCTAATTGACTCATTTCCAATATGCCCAAATGCTATGTCTTTACTACATAATTAGCCCCTGGTTTTCATCGTACTATGTTCAACAATAAGGGTTTGGTTCATGTTTATTGCTGACTCTCTATCATCAAGATCAAAGGATTTTACAAGTCTGGGATTCTATCTTAGGCCTTGCTATAGATCTTACACAGCAGTTCATCTCATAAGGCCACACACAAGGGAGGAGGATCATTAGCTTTCCAACATTCAAGTTTGTAACTGAGATACTTAGACTCAACATACTTTCCACTGTACTGATGAGAGTTCCTTGAAGAAAAGAAACTAAGCAAACAAAGCTTGATAGTATCCTTAAATATTCCTGGAGGAGGAAGATAAAGAATTTTTAAAGAAAATGCAATTGATTTTTTAGCTTAATATAAATCTAACTTGGGCTTTCTACAGGTAAATACAGGCATCTTCACAAATTCTTTGTCAAACACTGCAACAGAAGATATTCCCCATTAAAGACATTTGGCTTAGGCAGTACACATTTCAAAATAAAATTTTATTTTATTTTGCTTTTTAAGCAAGAAAAATATAACATAAAGTGATTCTATGGTCCACTATGGCCTGCCCTGGACATATCTTTCTATGATTTGATTCTCAGAAGACATTCTTAACCACATACACACAAGTCCTATGATTGACTTACCATATATATTCTATCATTTTATTTTATATCCTATAGTTTACAAAGGCTCAGTGAGTGTGAATACTTGGTGCTCTTGTGGAGCACTTGAGTCTGGTTCCCAGCACCCGCATCAGCAGCTCACAACCTCTAGTTTCCGGGATCTGGCATCCTCTGGCTTCTGTGGGCATCTCCACTCATGTGGTACAACTCACACACATACATACATATGTACATATGTACATACATACATACATACATACATACAAACAAGATGTAGGCTTGACATGTTAGAAGGTGACTTTCCAGAGGAAGAAGCCTCATAAGCACAGGAATTCACTTTCACAGGGCCACTTTGATGCTTCCAGAGCCAGTATTGATGATAATTAAGCCACTGACCGGGAGAAATGAAGCTCATCATTGAATTCTATAGTCCAGTAATATTTTGTTAGCTAACATTTTTTATTTATTTAGCTCCTAATGCATCCGTAACAGCAATACTGTGCTAGTACTCATGAATGAATTAAGTTCTAAGTTTTCTCATTGTGTTTGCCCCAAAGCACAGAGACACCTATTGGAGGAGAAGAAGGAGAGCATGTGCTGACCAACTTGTTAGAAGTCTCTCCAATGAGAATTTGCACCAAGCTGATCAGTACATGGCCCTCTGTCCTCTCTTTTTTAAAGAGGAATTAAACTGAAATCAGCCTGACTTTGCTTAAGTGCTCATTCTTCCATCTGTCATTAGAAATAGACATGTTTTAACAAAGGAGAATCATCATCAGTAGACTGCTAAGCAGTGTAAGAGGAATGGTTAGGAAGAGTTGAGACTTCAGGGAAAACTGTTTATGCAAAGTCCTGACATAAAATTAGAGTAAGGTAGATTTCCTATTTCCCAGCAGGACTCTAGCCCTGGCTAGAAGATTATTCTATGGTTCAACTGATTTACACATTTTAATTTGCATTTATCTGTCTTTTAATTTTATTGAATATATCTACATATAAATATTTAAAATATATGTAATTGCTTTTGTAAAAATTCTGAAAAAGAATTTTATTTTGTTTAAAAGTAAAACTAAAACAGAAGAAGAGAGGGGGGTTACTTTAGTAGGATTTAGCTCCTGGAGCACCTAACCTGATGTAAAGCCAATGAGGCAGCAGACATTAGACCTGTAGAGCTAGCTGAGGAGCCACAGGAGCAGACACAGAAGCCAGTCTTATATGTATTCCCTATGGTGTTGGTGACAGAAGAAAACGGAGTGTAAAAAGAAGTCAACAAAAGATTTCGTCAAGAAGAAATGCTTTAGTTTTTCTAATTATAATGCTACCCAGGAAGAGAATAGCATTTTAGGAAAAAGTATTATATTTGGGATTCTATACTCAGAAAACTCAAAGAAGCTGTACAATATTCAAACAGAAAATCCAAACTGAGTGGGAGATGAAGCTGACCAGGGAGAGGGGGTTCCACCACAGACAGTCAGGCAAGCTATGCAGATGCTTGCTCTTCACCATGCAGGTGGTAAGAACCTTTGACTGCTTAAAACTGGAAGTAAGATCTGGCTGCCACAGGATTTCCTGGACTAAGGCCTAAATTTAGTTCTGAGATGGTTAGTCAAGGCAACAGAAATGCATCTCTGCTTGTGTAGGTCAACTATTGATGTAGGAGAGTAGATAGTTTTAGATAAGGATGCTGTTAATGTTTAGCTTAAAATATTTAGTGATAATGTCTTTAACTGTTACAATATTTTACTAACTTATTTTCCCTTCTTTCTTTCTCCTTTTGTGTCTGCAAAGCATTCACACATACAATCTCTCATGTCATCATTTATCTGACAGTTTATTTTATTAGTCTACCACCATCTCTGCCTCTGTCTTTCTGGAAAGCACTCATACAACCTACAATCACTACAATTCCATGGCACCAGTATTTCCTTACCAACTTTATGGATTGGGAAGTGATCCAGTCATCAAATTTTAGAGTTATGATTCTAAATTTATCTCACCACAGCCACCTACCTAAATTACAGTTTAACGGTTGAAAATATAAAGATATTTTTCTACCTCACCATTGTTTTCTAAGGAGAGCCATAGTTGTAACTGAGTCCGATGAGGTTCTTATAGTCGGTGTTACTACATTCTGACAAGGTATATTAAGAAGGAATTTGGACACAAGTGTGTATAGACTGAAGAAAGACCATGTGAGAACCAGAGGGGCAGATGTAGAAGCCAAGGAAAGAGGCCTCAGAGAAAAAGACAGCCCCACTGGCATCTTGACCTAGGATTTTCTAAGACAAAAAATAAATCTAAGGTGTTTGAGCCCCCCCCCCCCCAGTCTGAGGTAGTTGTGATACATAAAAAACTGTTAGAATGGCAGATGTTGCTTTTTACCTCACAAAAGCTTTCTTGTCATGGGGCAGTTTATCACATAACCAAAAAGCAAGATGTAGAGAAGTCATTAGTCTCAGCAATGATTCTTCCAAAGCATTAGCAATCAGAACCGGGCAGCAGTTCTGGTTTGATAAATCTCTCTCCATCTGCCTATCCTGTCACCCAATTACTACCTATCTACCTACCTGCCTTTCTATAGTCTAGCTATCTACCATATAGTTGTCATCATCTACCTATCACTTATTAGCCACCTACCTATCTACCTACCAACAATCTATCACTTAACTACCAACTATCTATGAATAATTCTTCAAAGATGAACATTTCCTCTTAGAGAGAAGAAAGGCTTATGACTCATCAAAGATTGTCAAAACCCAAAGATTCAAACTTGAAAAAAGAATCATAGTCAATAAGGGTGATATAAGCTGCTCAGATCTCTTCTTGGGCTGCTCAGTTGGTTTTTGTAACCCCTGGACCATAGACTGGGCAGGGAAAATGTATCATGCCTCCCTCTCCCTCGATAGTGCTGGACCCTGCAAGCACAGAAGCACCACGTAGCACGTGCCTACTGAAATGAACTACTGTCAGCACAGCTTCTTGTGGATATGTTTTATGGGGCTTTCAAAGACATTCTCAAATGATGTATGACAAGCTTTTCCCGGGGCTATGAAGGGTCACCAAGCCAGAAAAGTTCCATCTCTACCGTTCTGGCAACAATAGCATCCCATGCATCTCCTACAACATGCTTAGACTCATAGCATTGACTATCACATGACAAGTGACATGGCACCATTAGTCCTAAAGACAGGAGACCATGTAAGCCTTGGGAGTCGCTGAATTCAATTATGTTTCTCTGGGTCATAGTGCTGACTGACATCTTCGAGCCAAACGCTTTCTGTTTTGTTCATATGGTTTTAATATGGTTTTAACCAATTGCAAGGTTATTTATAAGTTTTCAACTCCCAAGTAGACTTATAAAGCACCCAGACTTAAGCAGATCCAGTTGTGTGGTAGCCAGAGTCCTGCTTATATGTGGTTTCAACTTTTTATTCCTGCACAGAGGCATGTGGCAGATTTGTTCCTAAATATTCTCCGATTATTCAGTAACAAGTTTACAAAAGGTTCCATTGTAAAATTACAGAAGCTCCTTTGAAAACTAACACATGACTTAAAAACAGGGAATTCTATCTCACTTAAGCCACCAGTAAGACTCTGTTAGTCTGACATTCCTCATATGAGCAAAGGACATCAAAACAAAATGGCCAGCTAGCAAAAGTCTTTGTCCAAAACGGTATCTTGGGGAATCGTATAAATTTGATTTCAGATATCTATGTAATTTGCAGTGTATATTGCCCAACATTATTTTTGGTAACATAGGTACAATTTATTCAAGCTAAAGACATCAAAACTGTACAAACTAAGAATGAATATTTTCTTCAAAATTATGCATTGTGCTTCAGTTTTAGCAGGCCAACTGATAATTTTGAAGATGTTTCCCCCACAGAACTATAAACACATACAAAAATGCAAAAGTGTAAGGCATTACCACATTGTATCTGTTTTAATTTATGAGCTGTATAAATATATCATATCCCCTAAGAGGTTTTCCTGTAATTTAAAGAAAATGTGTGTGCTGTAAAAATCACATATGTTTTTAAGAGAAAAAGAGGGGTGTGGGGAAATTGTCATTCCAGAAGGAAACATGAAGGCTTCTTCACTCCGAGAGCTCTGGCCAGAGAGGCCAGGAGGCGTGCTGGAAGCCCTGCGGCCCCTACGAACACAGCCAGCGTCCGTCTGGGGCCTCCAGGCTCTCCTGCTCCTTCTCCTTCTCCTTCCAACTGTGCTGCACAGCCAGCCATGCTAGGCTATCTACTTAATCTACAGAATCAAGGAGCTACCTTATCTCAGTGGATTCTTCCAGGAGTGAAACTTTCTGACTCAATAATAACCACCTCTCCTAGATCTCCAGCAAAATCATGTCACTATGTCACAAAAGTTCTTATTCATCTTTTCAAGGGATGCACTCAAAATTAATCCCTTTGTCAAACAAGCCTACCAAGCTGTGGTCATTTTTGGTCCCAACACATCTGTTTGTTTGCTGCTTCAGAAACTCTTGGGCCACCACAGGCAATGGAAGGTGACAGGGGAAGCAAGGGAAGGAGGCAATGAAAGTCAGAGGGAAGTAATTTTCATCTAATTGGCTTTAAATCTGTCTCTGTCTCCAGGCTGCTGTCCGCTGTGGGGCAGCAGGCACTGGATACTGCACATCCATCCCACCTGCAAGCAGAGTTTAGCAGAATGGCCGCTATTCCCTTTCAAAGAAAGATCTTGTGTATTTTACTAGAGCCTTCTCCTAGGAGAAAAGAAGCACCACAGAGCCAAAGGATTCCACAAATAAGTTTGTAATAAAAATCACAAGCAACTTTGAATTACATCTGATTAGAAAAGGAGCTTTCTTGGAGTAAAAATAAAACCTAGGAGCTATTCTCACTTGGTAGTAATGTTAATAGGCATTTAAAAGAAAAAGAAAATATTTAGGAACCTTGTTGAAAATAGTACTCCAAGATGGCATGTCACAAAGGACAAAAGAAAGTATCCAACTGTGGTGATATGTGTTAACTGTATGGCTTTCCATAGCTGTGGGAGAACTGGTATCAATTACAGTCTAATTACCATTACTTCCAACAGAGTTAACATGTAGTTACTACAAAGTAGCACACAATTAACTGGTGTCACACTGCAGACTAAATAAGATACAAATTAAAATTCCCAAGTGGGGTCACAATACTCTTCTAAAAAATAAAAATAAGCCTAAAATATAAGATTAAATTAAACAAGTTGTCCCTGATACCGTCATGCACAGTTTTTCACATAATTACTTCAAAGGGGAGACATTCAAGAGACTGAAGTAAGGACACTCTGTTTCTAGGCATTACATTTTAAAAAATGCAGACAGAAATGCACACATTAACAAAGACTTTAAAAATTTTAATGTAAATCTATTGCAAGTAAAATTAGGCTTTTCTCACTTCTTTCAATTCCTGGGCATTGAACAACTCTTCTTTGAAACCAAATTCAAGATGATTATCAGTTTTTACTGATGGCTAATATATTTTGTTTCATATATCAACACTTGACAAGAGGGTGCCTTAGTAGGGCCACAGACACACACAGAAATGAATAAGGCTGAGTCTAGGAGACGTGGGGGCGCTTACATTGACTAACAGGTTATTTGCTGAGTGTGGCAGTAAATCCTGTCAATTCCTTATCAAGAGGTGACTAAAAGGAAGGAAGAATGGCCCAGCTCAGTCCGTAGGAATGAAGTTCCTTGTTGGGATGTCTCAAGTCAGCAATAACTACACATGGTACAAGGATGTGCGTGGGAACACGTACCAGCTAAACAGCACAGCTAGGTTTAATTGAGAGGGAGCTATGAAGAGGGCCGAGGGAAAGGAGCTGTCTTTAAAACACAGCTACAGTGTGTCTGCTGTCTCCTTTTCAAACATCTGGGCTTCTGACTGAATTCCTGTGTAAGCGTTCTTCAGAAATACTGCACAGGACTGTAGAAAGCTGATGGCTTTGTAACAGACTTCCAGGATAGAACTGTTGCTACAGTCCTAAATAATCAGAGTGGAAACTGCTATGGGATTGTCATCTTCTCGTTAGCATGCTAAGAATAAACTTCATAAATAACATGTTAATTAGTGTAGCAGACAATATTTTATTAGCAACTTGTGTTTTGCATATTTTTGAACTTTTTTCTTTTAATTTCCCATGCCTGGCTTTTCTTTCTTCCTTTTTTTTCCCCTTTGTGGTATCCAATGCCTGCTTGGGATTAAATGCGGCTCCGCACATTTGTAAAAGGCTGTGCATCTCCTTTGAAAATTACATAAGCATATGTACAGATCCACAAAGCTTGGGGCAGTTTGTTCTCCCTTAAGTCAAAATTTTCCTCTTCTTACTGACTAAGAAGCCTGGGAAGAGACATTTATCCTTGTTCCTGCTTCTGTAATTTACTCTACTAGATTTCTGACCATTTGTTAGGCACCAAGGAAACCCAGCCTGGTCTAGGGGTGGCGTGGAGTGGTGATAGCATGTGAGGATGCCAGGCCACTTCCTCTTGTTCCTCCAGTGCTGCTGCATTCCTCTGACTATTGCTGTCTCAAAGAATGTGCTGATCATTGTGTGTGTCAGGCAACTCCACCAAACCTGAGAAGCTAATATTCCAGCTAGCGTACATTACACATGTGATGTAAATGAGCTAGAGGCTCTCTACATATCCGCAGTTTGTCATCAGAGAGCCCACAGACAGAAAGAGGTATGCTAGTAATTACTGTCCTATCCCCTGTGTGAATAAGTGATGAAGTAGATAAAAATAAAGACCACCTGATCTTGGCAACTGATTCTGATTGACACAAACTTGAAATATTTTCAATTCAAAGTATAGCCTGCATGGAGTATTTTATTTATTGTCATTATATTGGGGCCAGGGTTGGGGTGGGGAGTTGTCATCTCCACACTCAAAAATGAAAGAGTGAAATGCTTTACATTATAGTTGAGACAATGAATTTGGGGACTGCACCAACTTTGTTTCTTAGTAAGTCAGAAGTCAGTCATCAGAACTATGTTTCAGCAATTTAAACACCAAGATGGTAGCAGCATTGGAACAGACGTTAATTCAGTTCACAAATTTGAGTTCCAGCTGATTATTCAGGGTCAGACTCTAAACAGTTAGGTGCTTTAAAATGTGGAATTTTAATTCCTTCAAAAAAAAAAGAGGTTTCTATGTATTTGGACAGCTGTTCCTGCAAAATTAGAAAAGGTGCTTCACACTTAAAGAAATGTTCAACGTCCTTAGTCATCAGGGAAATGTAAATCAAGATGACTTTAAGATTCTATCTTATACCCATTATTCTGTGATTCTGAGATGGCTAAGATAAAAAATTCAAGTGACAGCTCATGCTATCAAAGGTGTGGAGCAAGAGGAACAATCCTTCATTGCTGGTGGGTGTGCAAACTTGCACAACCACTTTGGAAATCAATTTGGCAGTTTCTCAGAAAATTCTACCTCAAGATCCAGCTATACCACTCCTAGACATATACCCAAAAGATGTTCGATCATACTACAAGGACACTTGTTCAACTATATAGCAGCTTTTTTGTAATAGCCAGAAACCAGAAACAATCTAGATTTCCTTAAACTGAAGAATGGATAAAGAAAATGTGGTTCATTTACACAATAGAATGTTATTTGTCTATTACAAACAATGTCATAATAAAATTTGCAGGAAAATTGATGGAGCTAGAAAAGATCATCTTGAGTGAGGTAATCCAGACCCAGAAAGTCAAACATGGTATTTGTCATCTATAAGTGGATATTAGCCATAAAGTACAGGATAACCATGCTACAATGCACAGACCCAAAGAAGCTAATTAATAAGGAGGGCCCAAGGCAGGATGCTTGAATCTTGCTGAGAAGGGGAAATAAAACAGACATCAGGAGTGGATGGAAGGATGGAACTTAGGGGGAGAAAAGGAGGGGAGGAGGATCAACTGTGGGGAGGACGGAGAAGAGAGATCTGGGAGAGAGAGCTGGAATTGGTGGGAGGTTCTCTGGGATGATCTAGAAACCTTGGAAACCCCCAGGAATCTATGAGGATGGCCTTAGCTAAGACACCTAGCAATAGGGAATATGGAATCCAAAATAGCCACCTCCTGTAACCAGGTCCCTACAAAACCTTAGACCCACAATTTGTCCTTCCTACAAGGTGTGCAATGATAAAGTTGAAGCAGAAATTAAAGGAACGACCAATCAATGAGTGGTCCAGCTTGAGACTCAGGTCATGAGATAGAGCCAACCCCTGACAATCCTGCTATACTTGCAGTCAGTAGCCTAGTATAACTGTCATCTGAGAGGCTTTCTCCAGTAGCTGATAGACACAGATGCAGAGACCCACAGCCAAACATTAGGCAGAAGTCAGAAAATCTTGTGCAAGAGTGGAAAGGACTGAAGAAGCCAGAGAGTATAAGGACATGACAAGAAAACCATACAGAATCAACTAACCTGGGCCCACAGAGGCTCACAGGGGATTAACCACTAACTAGAGAGCATGCAAGAAACAGACCTAGGCCCTCTACATATATGTAACAGCTGTGCAGCTTGGTCTTCATGTGGGGTCCCTAACAGCAGGAGCAGGGGCTATCTCTGGTTCTGTGGCCTGCCTTTGGATCTGTTTTTCCTAGTTGGGCTGCTAAGTCTAGGCTCAATAGGAAAAGGTATGTCTAGTCCTAGTGCAACTTGATAGGCTGAGACAGGTTAAAATCATGGGAGGCCCCTTCTCTCAGGAAAAAGAGGGCAGAGGAGAGTGAGAGGGAGGGACTAGAGGAGAGGAGGGAGGGGAAGCTTTATAGTGAATAAATAAGTAATTAATGGAAAAAGATTTAAAATGTATTACTTCCAACTTTAAAAAAAAGAGCAGGGGAGGGATGAGAAAAGGTGCTTCATCCATGGTCCCTGTAAACTGTTTTCTGAATGAAACAAGAGCAACGCCTCCAAGCACTTGAGAACCAGACCGTTGATAACCAAGCACACACGTGTCCTGTCTACTCTGCCTAGTCCACGAGAGATCTACAAACCCAGCAGTGGCAAAGAAGTTGTTCACTCAATTCCAAGACCAGCTAAGGAGAGGTTTTAAAATGGATTTGCACAGTCTCAAGGAGACAACAACAACAACAAATCCAACTTCCAATGTCAATAGTATAATTAGCATAGGTTCTAAATGTTTGCACAATTTTTAACTGTAATTTCAGACCAACTGATGACCTAAGAAGACCATGAGAATATCGATTACACAAACTATTGAAGTTTTAAGAATAGAATCTCCTTCTATTTTGTATTTGATTTTTATTTTTGAGACAAGTCTTACTATGCAGCTCTGCTAGCCTGAAACTTGCTATGTAGATCAGACTGGCCTTGAACTTGCAGTGGTTCTCCTGCCTCTGCCTCCTAGGTGCTAGGAATAAAGGTATGAAACATAACTTTTTTTATGTTTAATACATTGTTTAATATTTCAAAAGTGGGTGTTCAAATTACTTTAACAATATATCATATCAGTGTCATGTGAAAAAAACCTCCTTGAACAAAGGAGAAATGTAGAGAAGAATTCTGACTCTTGCTTATTCTTTAAATCTAATATTGCTTTACAGACAAAGTATACAAAAGGAAGCAATATTTAAAAAGGGTTCACAAATATTCTCAAAGAAGTATAAATAAATTGTACACTTTCAAAACTATTTTATAGAAATTAGAGTTTAACTTATCAGAGGGCTTTCTAAGCAACCATAGAAAGTCACAGTCTTACAAATTCAGAGCATGTTAGTGAGCTATTCTATCAATGACTAAAATAACGTGACAGAAATAACTTAAGCAAGAAGGTGATTGCTTTGACTCACTGCTGTTCTGACTAATTTAGTCAGTTAAGATTTTACGTATAAACAGCAGAATCTACCTTTAAAATAAAAGTTACTGTTAAGAACAGAATAATCACATATCTCTTTGCAGTTTATATAACGGATGAGAGGCTGAAAAGAAATGAACTCAGAAATGGATAGCTGCAAGAGTTATCTAATTTTAAAATTTATTTCTTGCCTGGCGGTGGTGGCGCACACCTTTAATCCCAGTACTTAGAATGCAGAGGCAGGCAGATTTCTGAGTTCGAAGCCAGCCTGGTCTACAGAGTGAGTTCCAGGACAGTCAGGGCTATACAGAGAAACCCTGTCTCAAAAAAACAAAAACAAACAAACAAGCAAACAAACAAAATTTAATTCTTATAAAACTCCCCTGTCATGTGCAATGCCACAGGCCGGACATTTTGGGCATCCCTCAACCTGTGGGGGGAACAGGGTCCTAGTCAAGTAGACAAGGCGTTGGCGAAGAAATGACAAACAGACACAACACAAGGGAGTGTTGTAACTGAATGCAATTTGTACAAAGTAGAAATCAGGCTTATATAGTATACAGCAAAGCAGGGCGAACTACAGAAGTCATGTAGGCAGGAGACGGCTACATCAAGGTCAGTACAATCAATCAGCCAGGTGCAAGGCGGAGGAGCAGTGGTATCCTTTTTCTTGGGCTGTACTAGCAGCCCCAAGATAAATTCTCAGGGTCTGTCTGAGTGTATGCCTCAGGTCCGTTCTCAGGTTTTTAGGCCTGTCCCAGACACAATTGAAGTAGATGAGCTCTGTATGACAGTGCAACCCAAAGAAAACAACAACAAAAAAAAGGACTAAATCTGTTGTTAACCAATTAAACTCATATTTAAATTTGTATTGATTACAACAGTCAGTTTTAATAAATGAGATGATAGCCAAATGAGCAGCAAGTTGAGTGATTAATTAATTAAAATAAACTCAACCAAGCAGGTTAAGACCTGCCATTCAAACAAGACTTGTGAACTTGCTCTGCTGTGGGTGTTAGGATCTGAGGACATACTATTAGAAGACTGAGAGCCACAGAAACAAGCCTGAAAATGAATATCTATTTAGGAGCTGTCTGGTTTAAAATCTTAGCCTTCCCCTGAAGACCAGTCAAGATGTCTGTGCGCTTGATTAGCTAACTTTTAGGTCTCTCTGCTCCAAGGGGGGGCGGGGTCATCTAAACACCAGAGATCTTGGGCACAACAGACCTGATTTACTTGAAATGGACTGCATTTCCTCTCTACAGCCGCTTCTTGCCACTACCACCCACAAGGATCATAAACAAAAAAATTGCTTTATTTATGGAAAACCAGAGAGGACACACTACTTATTTATGCATCAGCTTAAGGCTGCCAAGCTCATTCCATTCCAAGGAGGCTGTAGGCAGGAAGCCCAGAGTATGGTCACAGTTCCCTTCTAAGTAGAAGCCACTGCCTTACTTCCCAGGGTCCCTTCATAGACACCAAAGCCCCCTACTCAAGCCATGGTGACATCAAACACACCATCAAGCCCTGTGCCTAAAATCATATTAGAGGCCATAATCTCCTGATGCTTCAGAACTCTCTGAGGGATCTGGAGCCTTGCCTGAATCCCCTAGAGAACAGGTCTCATGCCTTAGGACCTAGCCTCAACCCCTTTTGCCATTTTGCATGGCTTCATTTCCAAGAGTTCACTTAGTTGTAGACATGGATCAGGCTGTCGGCAAGATAGCCATCCATGTCAGCTTCTGAAGCTCTGCAACTTAGCACTCACTTCATCTACTTAAATTCCGAAAGTTTTTCAAGGCTGAGACTTCACGCCCTTAGCATTTAAATAAAGGAAACAAACATTAGATTCTACTCGATTCTGTACACACCCCACACCCATACTGTGCAGCCTCCTCCTCATGAAGTAATTCCTTTGTGGTTTGGGGTATCTTTCACAGGATGCACATGCTAGAGCTCTCATGTCTGTGTTGCTACAAAAGACACAGGTTGTACAAGGAAACACGTTCATTTCATACAGTAACCCTTCACCAGAACAATCTTAGAACCTGCAATTGCCTCTTACCATTGTAAGCTTAAGTTTGTGGTGGGAGTGAGGTGGAGAGATGGGGAAAAGACAGATGAGGAAAGGGCAGCAGAGGGCTTAGGAAGTAGATCAGAGAAAGAAGAATACACCCTCATACACATGAGGAGGCAGAGACAGAGCAGAGCACAGGCAGCACCTCACCCACTAACAGCCAGCAGTGAGGCAGAGCAAGTAGGAATTCTGACTGCAAAGCCCCCCTGAAGCCCAGCAAGAGGTACCCATCTATAAGGTCAGTATTTTCTGGAGAACAACACACACACACACACACACACACACACACACACACACACACACACA
>JADRCD010227150.1:36802-41802 GCA_019843815.1 Montemys delectorum
CACACACACACACACACACACACACACACACACACACACACACACACGGAGACCCCTAAAAGGAAACTACAGCTTCAGTGGGGCAGAGGAACAGTGCATTGATAGTTCTATTTCTGCTCATGAGCACATACCCAATGAACAAGGATTTTAGATTCAGGGTCTGAGAAGGGCATGGAGACAATTAGAACAATGGTTCTTCTTTTGAATTACCAAAACAGTAAGCCACAGTAGGGCTAAGAAGGTAGACCACAGGGGGAAGTGGTGGGTCCTCAGTTTTTCTCTTGAGAGAGGACAGCAGAAAATAAGAGCTTTGCCAGGGTTTTCCTGACAGGAGAATGAGACTACTGCCCCAGACAACTTATTAGTCATAAATGCCCACAAACCATGCTAACTGCTTCAGCTTTTCGTTCCTGTTTACAGCCACAGATGCCTACCTTTGTCTTGCTTGGAAAAAATAACTTACTAGTTGCTATGTAACAAGTTCATTGTCTGAAAGTTTATTTATCTGGGGAAATACTCTTTAACTCAGCTATGTTACCCTCCCTTCTCCTCTCTCTCTCTCTCTCTCTCTCTCTCTCTCTCTCTCTCTCTCTCTCTCTCTCTCTCTCTCTCTCTCTCTCTCTCTCTCTCTCTTCTCCCCTTGCACAGTCATGGCCAATCACTTACTTCCTCCCAGATTCCTTTTTCAAGACTCCTGGAACCTCATACCCTGTTACACCATGTCTGGAACCTGGTCCTCATTACAGCCCCATGAGAAGACAAATGTCTGTGTGCTGGCATGTCTACACTTGGGGGCCTCATCTGGATCTCTCTGTAGTCTTTCTAGGACATACTGCCCACCAGAGGAGAAGCACTTCCTGTCCACCTCTCTGCAATGCTTCAGTGCTGGAAACCATGAGGCAGTCAGATTCACTCACCCACCTTACCGCACACAGAATGTTCTTCACTCTAGCCCACAGCCTTGTGTATTTATCATGTCTACCTTCCCAGTGAGTAAACAAAGGCACCCAAAAGTAACAAGCCAAGATGTAAGGCTTCATGGTTGAAGTGAATGGAGCATTCATTAGACTGGAGGAGAGACTCTGACCTCACTGGGACTTATTTAAAGGTGTTTTGTTTCTTCTTCCACTGATGATGTTGGCCTAGACCTGAGGATATTATGTTCGGGCAGCTACCTCAGTGGTCTAGAACACAAAAGACTAAATATGCTTTAGACTCATCTACAGAGGTGTTGCCAATTTAGTATGGGACTTCATACTTGTAAAAGGAAAAAAAGGCCCTCTCCCCTTGTTTGTGGTAGGAATCAAACCCAGGGTCCCACACATGCCATGCAAGTCTACCACTGAACTTCAATCCCTAGCCCTGGGAAGTTCTGGATGGGCCAATGTGACTTTTCAAACCACAATTTCATGAAATTATTTCTTCAAATTTGTTTCTATTTTAGAGGTAGAAAAACTGAGATTGATTTTAATGTTGATAGATTACTATCAACATAGAATAAAATCTCAAACTTAAGATTTCTCTTTTTCATAAAAACTATGCTGATACTCCATAATAAAACAAATTCAAATGATCTTTGGTAGGAGTTACTGGGACTGGCAGCCAAGAAGATATGTGAGCTATGGTTAGTGGGCAGTGCATGTCATAAGACACTCTTTGTGTTTCTTCAAAGTCAGTGCTGTTGACTTCATTTATAAAAAGACATAAAGGGCAAATCAGGGTTGTACCAAAAATAAAAGCAAGCGTTTCTCTCCATAGCAGGAAGACAGTACTTTGGGAAAGTCTAATCTTAGTTGCAAATGTCAAGATTACAAACTGGATCTTAGCTAAAAGTGAACCTCTGCCAGAGTGTTCCTCAAGGTACATTTGGGACAACCAGATTCAAGACAAAGCTGAAAGGGGAGCCAGGAAGGTAAGAAGGTCACATCTATTGGAGAATTCTCACATACACTCTACAGAGGCAGGACTAAGATCCACCAACCAAAAATGATCAAATAAAGCATCAGTCACCACCATCCAGAGAGGTGAACAGAATCAAACATAAACATGGATAGACATAATAGTCCATGGTAAAGCAGCCTCACATGTACATCTGGGTCAAAACACACACACACACACACACACACACACACACACACACACACACAGAGAGAGAGAGAAAGAGAGAGAGAGAGAGAGAGAGAGAGAGAGAGAGAGAGAGAGAGAGAGAGAGAGGGAGAGGGAGAGAGAGAGAGGGAGAGAGAGTTAGTTTAAGGCTCACTAGGACACATGGCAGAGCCTGACACCGAGAAATGATTAAGTCTGTCTGCTACAATGGAAAAGATGTTGGCAATGAAACCATGAGTGTGAAGAGCTTCACTTTCCTTGCTCCCTGCATGCAGATCAGCTAATGATTTCAGCTCCTGGAACTTCATCTTTACCTGCAAATCGGAGTGATAGGAAGTTATCTATAAGGAGGGCTGTGAAGGCTAACTGCAGTTGATAAACAACAACAATCAAATTCTTTAATGACAGAACATTGACATCTACATATTCTCAAAACTGTGACTGCCAGAGGAGTCTCCTTAGGTAAAGAAAGAGGGCTAGTGTTACTTACCTGGCTACTGCCAGAAAGACTTTTGTAAGCCTTTAACAAGTATGAGCTAGTGAGAACCAAAATGTCATATAAAATGAGTGTAAAAAAAATCTGTTATTGGCATCAACTTAAATCATTTCATATGCTACTAACTGATTATTGTATACTAAATAAACATGCTGAGCCATCTCTCCAGCCCCGGGGTACAAGACCCTTTCCCAATGCCTTTCTCTTTGGAGTAGGCAATAGCTCCAGTCCTTTCTGCCTCACTCCCCTCAAGTATAAAGTGAGAGCCTGTACTAAGTGGTATAGAAGCCATACCTCCTAATAGTGCCACTCCTTATGACCAAGCATTCAAACACACACATCTATGAGGGACAAACCTATTCAAACCACCACAGACCCCATTAGCAAGTAAGCAAATGTGAACATCAAAACTGCCTGTGTGCTTATCTTCCTGCACTGTTACACGACTGAGTCTCACCTTCACCTGTGTACTTTTGTTTCTTCCCAGTTGTTGGGTTTTTTTTCCCCACTAGCTCTTTTCCCTGTAGTTCTTATTTACCTGTAGCACTGCAAATCGCTCCTAATGACTTTTTTCTACATTAAGGCAAACCACACAGTTCTGTTAACAGTTTTTCTTCCTTAACTCCAAGAGAACTAAACTTCAAAACTCTACTTATTGCCACTTATGATGTTTGAATAGAAGATGTTTTAAAATTAAGGTGAATGCAACTCAATCACTGATACAGATAGGTGTATGGTAGGCACAGTCTGGAATAGCTCACAATCCCTGCTCTTAAACCTCACTGGTCCTTTAGAGGATTCAGTATGCCAAAATTCTTTCCACAATCATACTGAGACAGTATTTGCTCATTTACTTTCCTTTCTCTATTATACATACAATTGTGATCAAAATGTTACATGTCTAGGATAAAATTTTAGTGATGAAGCAGAAAAGAGAGCCTGACAATTTGCAAAATGAGTCAGGCACTAAAGGAGAGTGTGAAAATTAAAAACAAAGCTGTTGACATGATAGTTTCACTTTACAGAGAATAGTTAGTATTCAAACTGTTGCTAACTTTGATAGCTAATTGATTTATTGTTCTAAATAAGTATTCTAATGTTTCAGTTTTAATATCTAATATGACGGATGTTGGTTGTTATCATCCATGTAGTATAGATCATACAAATTCCAAGTCTTTGAAGTTTTTAATAATTGTCAGGAATGTAGAAGGGCATTGAGACCTCAAGAGCTGAGGATACCCTGGCAGGAGAAAGATTAGACCTAGAAAGGCGAGGGCTTAGAAAGTGCCTGCCCTAGTGAGGGGCTTAATTAATAAGTATGTTCCATACATTGTCCAGATAATAGCTCCTACAGAAGCTGGGCACATAACCACTACCTGACTAAGATGAGCCTTAACACATTTATTAGAAGTGATAACTGGATTTTGCATTTTGACCTAAATACTTGTAAACAAAACTGAAAGCTTCCTATCTGCTCCAAACCCTCACCTCTGTTCTTAAAAAAGCATCTTGAGTCCTGAAAGCCTGTACCAGGCCTCACCATTCTTTCCAGTGAGAATGCAGAGGAAATAAGAAACACAACCAAGTAAGTTTTTTTAAATGAATTAAGCCTTAAACCAGTAGCTAGGCAACCAATGAAATAGCCCTGACAACAGGGAAGAAAGAGGGTAATGGTTGCATTCAGCCAGAGTCTACACACACACACAGAGCTGCCCAGTGCTACTGGTTCAAATGCAAATGCAGCACTAATAAACCCTCATTGCTCTCTTCAAATTGTATAGAGCTTCGGATTTGTGTACACTCTTTAAGTATAACTGTAGATATTCCTCTCAAAAACATGCAGGAACACATGTGTTTACGTAGCATGTTCCTGATAGTGGTATGGTCATTACAATGGATGTTTGGAGGTGTGATATACACCTTGGTTTAGTTTCTAAGTAAAACTTCCCTCTCCATCTTCTGGAAGTGTGGGAAACAAACAAGATGATGGAGAGAAGGCATGCTGGTGTAAAGTGCTCTTAACTGGCTTTTGCTTCCCCACCAAGAAACAGGGACAGCAAAGCCCATATCCTTGACAGATCAAGAGAGACATTGTTTTAATAGGTAGTACTTTTGGAGCATAAAGCACTTTTTAAGTATTTATCATGTTGAAATTATCATACAATGTCTTTTTAACTGACTGCTGCTGCTCTTCTGTGCAAACAAAGATGATCATAGAATCTGCTCCTTCCTGTGAAATCTCCACTGTGGTCTAGAGTCTTCCATAGTATAGTTTTGGGAACAAGGGAAACAGGAAACACTGCAACTGATCACTCCAGTCAAACTGCAAAGACAATAATCCCAAACAATTGGTTCTGTATACCCTTGTTTTGAAAACAGTAAGATCACACTCGTTTGT
>JADRCD010227150.1:46802-56802 GCA_019843815.1 Montemys delectorum
AGCTGCAAAGAGCACAGCTTATAACACCGCTTGGGACTGGCCTCCAGAGCCACATAGCTGAAGTCCCTGCCTCTTTACACAAGCCAGTGTGTCCTTACTTGGGAACGGGTTACACATGAGCATCCAGATGGTCATGCCACACAGGGGAATACAAGTAGCACCACACACTTTCAACTTTGTCAGGAGCAAAGAGAACTGGGGAAACCACCGACTTTTCTCCATTGTGCAAACACTGCCATATGTCCTTATAACAGTCAGGAAAGATTGAAGCAAGGGGGAGGCACCTGCCAGAGCTCAGCAGCCTGCAGTATTAGTTTACCAAATAAACACACATATGTAAGTGTCTTAACATTCACTTAACTACTATTACTATTGTCTATCACAGACTTCATCAGTCTCTCTATAATAGTCCCACATTTAAAACTAAATACATAAACATTTTCTCATAACTTAGTGCCAGGCAAGTATTTGTATGTATAAAATGAGCGAGTTGTCTTATCAGGCACACTCCTCCCAGTCACCCCATTTCCATACTTCTTCAGGAGGCCGAATGCTCTGCTGTATGTCAACCAGATCTCATTCACAGCCCGGACAGATCCAGTATGGGATGATCTGAAGAGGCTTCCCAGAACCCACCAGGTCTACCATGCTTTCCCCAGGCTATGACTTCTACCTCATGTCCTCTGCTGCTCCATCTCCTATGACAGTCTGGCCACACTGGTTTGTACACCCATACCTCTCCCTGTCTGGAGTGCCTTCCATCCTGTCCCCGTGGCTGCACCATGGCTTCCTCTAGGCCTCCATCCTGAGTCATAGGCCTAGACAGTCCTTACTGCCACTGGCTTCTCCCCTTTTACTTTCCTCGTGGCTCCTGGATGTGTATTGACAATGCCTGCCTTGCATACTTGCTTGCTTCTTCACAGTCTGCTTCCCCTGTTAGTGTGTGCTCTGTTTAGCTCAGGCCTTTGTTCCAGGCTCTATCTCAGAACAGGTACTGAGTTTATGTACTTAGTGATTTGCTGGATCAAAATGATAAAAATCAAATACAGTTTAAGATTTGCTTGGTTTTGGTTTTTACTTTTTGATGGAAAACATAGCATTAAATTTAATAGTGAGCAACAATTCATTTAACTGTCATTGTGACCTTACGTTTAAATTCTTTTAAACATTCTTACACTCTATTTTCATTCTAATTGAATAATTTACAGTCTTTATTAGAAAGTTCCTCAGTATTTCAGAATGGGACAGAGAGACAGCAACAGGCTGTAGGATGGGTACCTGGAGGCAACCTAAGTGCCAACCAGCAGGAACGTGGCCCTGTGACACATAGGACAGTGAATTGCAAGGTGCCCCTCAAGCTGGAAGCCCAGACCTTTGGTAGCAAGTTAGGACCTGCAGGCCTTAAGAAAAAGAGATGAGTGGAGCTGGTGGGCATGCCATGCAGTGGAGAGGGATGCAGGATTACCTTCTCGTTCCTGCAGTTGCTCAGCGCCATGTTGTTCATGGAGGATAGTTTCCCATCAGCTCCATGTGGCTGCTGCTGCTGCTCCCGCTGGATCTGTTCTCTCATCTTCCGAGCCTCCTGAATGGCTTTCATCACTGTGTCCTGGTCCCCAAATAGGGCAGGAGAGTTGAGACTGGATAGTATATCTGCATACACAGGGTGCATTATCAGAAGTGTGTGGGGAAATGGTCTCTCATGTGCTGGCTATGATCCACTCCCTGGGATAACACTGTATTCTTTAACAAGGAAGGGGCACATTTGTTATTAAGGAAACTACAACACTAGTTAGAGAACAGAATGTTAAGTCAACCAAGCTGTACAGGTTCAGGGTGCAGGTAGCCTATGGAGGATGCCCCAGCACTGCTGGCTGTGTGGTTGTTTTTTACCCTCTCACAGATGACTGGTCCTAGGTTCTAATCTTGTAGGTACTGGGGGGAATATTTTCCCTGCTTGTGCCTACAGTATCAATGCCTCTATATTCTAGTCCTAGATCTATTGGGAAGGTAACTGCTTTGTGTGTGTCTGTAATTTATGTAAAATCTTTGCTGATTTGTAGGGATAGGGAGAGAGGCAACTGAGATTTCTGTCCGGATCCTGTTATTTGGTGTGCTATGTGGAGGAGAGCAGTTTGAAGCTCAACAGAATGAGACCTAAGAGGGCACATGAGCACTATGGTGACATCTGTATGTATGTGTTATGTGTCCACTGCAGGAGTGAGGGGGCGGGAAGGAACATACCACGCTCTCCATTTTCTAAGAGCTGGCTGGTTAATGAAGCATTCTTCTTATCATGCTGCCTCGGTTATTTACCCAGAGGATGACAACCCTGCCCCACCCCCAGCTTGGACACCCACTGTTCCCAGACCTCTCCCCCACCCCCGCTCCTGACAGTGAAGCAGTATGTGTGGCGATGGCTTTCACATGATCACAAATCCTAAAATCAAGTAAGAATAAACATTTTCTTTCATTATATTCTGTGTAACCCAGGGGGGAAAATGAAATGGAAACTAATTTTCCTCTATGCCTTGCATTTTTCTCAGCTATTTAATACTATTTTAATACTTTGGATTGGTTTTTCCATTTTGAGACAAAGGAGGGCAATTATTTGATTACTGATAGATTTCAGCTGCTGTTGTGTATTTGACACAATCTACATGTGTAAGGCCCTTTGTATTTCACCACACATGTGTGTGAGAGGCATGTATTGCATATATGCATACACCTCACACAGAGAGGAACAGGGAAACCATACTACAATCAAGCTTATATCATATGCCTTATATGTACAATGTGTATACATATATGTGTGTGATGTATACATACATACATATATACATATATATTTATATATGTACACATACATATAGATATATACATATATAGAGAGAGAAATGTTGCAAAAGTTCCAGAAGCTATCTATGAAAATATTTTTAAAAGTCAGTTACTTTATTATAAAATATTAAAAAAACATTTCTTTTGTTCAGTAGTTTGCTGATTAAATAAAAGATCACTTTGGCAGAATATTATTTGCACAAGATTGCTGTCCAACAGCTAATGCTTTTGCTCCTGCTCATCTGCCTTCTGACCTAAGAAGCTGCTGACAGGAGCAGGGTCTGGGCCATACCAGCTCTATCTCTGTCCCTTTGGATGCATAGCCCAGGTTGCAAGTACTTTCTAAACAACATGTGAAAGTAGACTGCACAAAGCCACTTCAAGAAGCAGGCCTTTGTTTTCCTTATGTTGGTTCTCTTTTCTCATCTCTCAACTCCCAAAATGCCAGCCAAAAGAAACAGTCTGTGTTAATGTTCTAGATGTATATCGCTGTCCTCTCCCTGAGGGGCCCTGACAGGGTTTGAGATGCTGTGGTTCCTAGGAGAAGAACCTGATTGGAAGTCAGAACAGGCTGCTGTCCACATCCTAACGCCCCAACTGCCAGTGGCAATACCACATCTTACTGTCAGAAGACACATCACACTAAGCCCAGTTGAGTGCACCTCTAACGGTGAGCTTCCTGAGAGCTTAGAGTTCTGAGTGAGTGACCTGAGTATAAGTCCTGGTTCTGCTAGTTCACAGCACAGGTCTGGGGCTCAGTCATTCTACCTAAAAGAACTACACTACCTAACTTGTAAAGTGAAATTAAACAAAGCAGCAAGACTACATATAAATTATGATGGCTCTATCCCCACATTGCTGAATCTAATTATGACAGGCAATAAGGTTCCATGATTCGATAACTCAAGGAAGAGGATATAGTAAAGAAATGGCCAATCTAATTTCCAACCCTCCTCCCCAATGTCTTTATTTGGAAACAAAGGAATGTGAGGAGTCTAGTAACAATCCCCTTAATGCATGCGTTGCTTTGTTCTTGCTGACAAGTTACTCCCTGCCCTTGTTTCATTCTACCAGAGCAGGTGAGCTTGCTGGGATCCACTGATCATCTTCTTTTAAAATGGAGACTGCAAGACCCTGTCAGGTGGACTGTTCTCTTAAGGCCTTCAGGAGCCCATGAGCTATACAATACTGTTGACCTTTCAGGGCTTAGGAAATCCGAAACCACTCCAGTCACTAACTTTTTGGTTTAGATGTGTCCTTGTAAAATCCATGCTTTTACTATATACTTTTCAAACAGGGGCAAGAAAATACTTTCAAGTCCTTGAAAATGCCCTTCAAAGGGCAAGAAGGAAAAGGCATATTGTGACATGCTTCTTGCATGGAGCCAATTCTTGATGCCCTTACAAAACTACTTCAGGGCAAAACTGACGAAACTCAGACCCCTCCTAAGTGTCTGATGGCCAGGATACACTATCATCCAAACAAACAAACAAAACAACAACAACAAGAAACCCTCAAAAAACAAAACAAAACAAAAACAAACAAACAAAATAAAATGGGCGCTAGTAGGATATGTGACAATTTCTAAAATTTCTAGTTGCCCAAGACACTAAGTTGAGTCTGTTTCAGTGGGAAGGACAGCAGGAACACATGACCCAGGGCTAGCAGGCAGTGGCCCAACTGCTTTCTTTCCCAGTTCACAGGTCTCTTCCATTTACCTAAAGAGGATCCTCTCCCCAGGCTTCCTCCAATGGGGCTGGGGATGCTGCTTTTGTTTGGCAGGTTGACAGGGCTGGTTTTGCTGGCTGGAAAGAGGCTCTGGGTGGGAGATGTTGGGGACTTCACAGGCTCCGCTGTCTTAGGCCGGGATGAGAGATTCAGCGGCTGGGCTGTTGTTTCATCCTACAAGAGTTTAACATAAATAATTATTTAAAAAAAGACAAATGAAGCACATTATCACTTAGTAAGCCACAGTTATTTTACACCTCCGAGACAATGCCACATTCTCCTACAATAATAACAAAAGAAGCTAATTATCTACCTCCTTGAAGATTCATCGGAAGGAACCTCATTAATTTCCCTGTGTTATGCTTCTATTTACATTAACTGTGTAGTTGGATCATTCTTTTTGCCAAATTAAAATCTGAATTAGCTCACATTACAGCTTAATTTCCTAATGTGTTTTCAGGGATCTAAATTAACCTAGGGCATTTACAAAGAATTATTTAAAATTTCAGCAGCTCTGTAGTGCTTTTGTGTTAGTCTCTCTGAAAAGTTCCTGTGACTATAAATAGTCCCTGCAGCTAATTTTTTAATATATATTTTAAATCAAACAATTCGAAGTACTTTAGAATGGAAACATGGAAAGCCATCTTCTGTTCTCCGGGGCCCCTGCCCTCAGAGTCCCATGCCACACCACAGGCTTCTATGTGGCTTTCTGGGTGTGGGTGCTCTAGTGGTTTATATTCTGGTCTCTATTCATGTTTAAAATTAATTTTTGTGAAGAGTAAGCATACATTATAATTATGTTTTACATGCTATGCTATATGCAATTTATTTTTCATGCTTAAAGTGATGTCTTGTTACAATCTTTGCTACATATATTTATGGAATGTCTATTTTAAGACCCATATTCCTCCACACCAAGCCCAGTATTTTCATCTCTGGCTTGGAACTCTGAGTTAGCCAGTGGCTTGAAAGTTAAGCAACTTGTTTTCATTTTGTCTCATTTATCCAACCATCAAAGAGCTACAGACAATATTTCTCTCATTTCACATATTTAAATATGTAATTTAAAGGTTCAATATTAAGACCTGAATTATTGCATTCTGAAGCAAAATCATCAGCAAATGTCAGATCCCATCTCACTTCTGGGACATGAGGGACTTGTTTTCAGTGACATTATTGAGAATACACAACAGAATCTGGTAACAGAACATTCTCTCCCAGGGTAAACATGTGACCTCACTGAGGCTTAGTTCTTTATCTATAAAAAGACAGCCATATACTAAGGGATGTCAACCAACAGCCATGCCAGAAAATAACAGTGGAGGAGGACGGGGAGGAAGGACAGGAGCATGGACCATGCAGCAGGCACTACACTGGGCACCTGCAGTGTATTAGCCCACTGAGCCACTGATGCCCTAGAGGATGACCTGTACTATTCCAAATCAACAACTGAATAGATGAAGATCCAAATAATCAGAAGCCCCTTCTCGAGGCTCTATAGGGAGAGAGAAAATTGAATCAAACTTACTGGACTCCAAATCTCACCCCCTGCCCCTTTCTACCAAATGACCAGCAAAAATGATCATTTGTCTCTATGTCTGTCTGAGTTGTTTTGTTGTTGTTGTGTTTGGTATTAATAGGAAGCAAGTGCTCAGTCCCATCTGTGTTGCAATGCACTTTAATCTATATTTAGTATAGGGCATGTTCTGGGGAAACATGATTACATCCACTATGAATATCAAAAATTATCTGATGTACTAAATTAACTTGCTTCTTTTTGCCCTTGACTCAAAGGATACTTAAACTAGTCACTTCCATCACTCATGCTGGAATCATAGTGATTTATGCGCTAAGTATTTTGCTCATGTTCTCCATGTTTCTTTTATTTGGAGTTTGCTAAACTTCTAAAATGCCTGAATTTTGAGTGTTTGTTGATTAAAGACATGTTCCACCACTAGTTCTTCACACGTAAGTCAAATTCTTTCTTCCAGTTGTATGAGTTACCCCAGGTGACGTTGCCCGGGGACTGAGTCTTTCCTCTGTTCCACTTTGCATCATTTTGTTCTGTCTTCCATTCCACGTTTTTTTTTCCTCCTGTGGGTCTGAACTGCTCCTAACCCTATTCAGTGACTGCTCATCTGCACTACTGCGCTTAAAACTTGTAGGTAACTAATTTTATTTCTGTGCTTTGTCTTATTATTTTTATGTTTTCTTCAATTTTCTTGAAAATATGGACCTTACAACATGTTTTCTGCTTTACGCATCCTCTAAATTACTATTTATAATTCAAATTTTATGTCAAGAACTTCTCCATTGTAAATAATGATAATGGGACATCATCAGGTTTACTTCCCCAGGTTAAGAATTCACTGTCAGGGTACAAGACATGATGATCATTAGACAGTGTTCTACAGGGATCTATGCTAGGAACCCGGGAAAGTGATTCTAGACTGGTCCTACTTTACTATCTAGAAGGTGTTTCTGGGAAGTGGTACAGGGAATGAAGTAGCCTCCCTGAGTAGAGAGTTCAGAGTTTATGATCGCTAATGTAGACATAACTTTTGAGGGATACTAAAGAGGACAGATCTATAGAGAGAAAATGCTAAGGAAGTGCAAAAGACTGGCCTGCATGCTGAGTTAGCTGAGCTCTAGCAGCAGATGCATGTGAGAAGGCATCCTGAGGCTCGGGAGAATGAGGGAGTAGGCAAAATGACTGTGTTCATAAAGGACTGAGAATGGCTTGCTCTTACATCATCACAGTGCAAAAGCCCCTTGATGGACATGCAGGGCAGTAAGTGAAGCCCTGAGGAGGCTGTTGCCTGCCTCATCCTGGGGCTAAACTACCTCGAGATTCCTAGTTGTTTTGAACTTAACAAATACAAAAAGTATATCCAGTGAGGATCCAAAAGTTCTGTGTCTCAGAATAGATTTCAGATATTTAAAGAGATGCAAACACTTTAGTCATCAACACTGAAATTCAAAATATGTAGTGTCTATTCAATAACTGTGAGCTTACACAGAAGCACCATAATATGAATAAAGAAGAGAAAAAAGCAACTGCTTTCAAACAAACATCAGAATGGTACAGATAGCAGAGTTATATAAGGCAGAAAAATTAAAACAGCAACTTATAGGAGGCTAGGATGCAGGCAGACCATGACACCAGTCTAGAATATACAATCTGAGAAAAACATTTATGTTCTTTCTATGTAAGAACAGTGACATTTTGTGACATTTTGGTAGGGCTAATTGTATGCTCCCTCCACTCAGTTTAGATAGCACAAGGCATTTGTCAGGGAACAGGCTGTAGGAACTGAATGCCTTGCCAGGTTAAGAAGGCTTTTGCTGTATGTGGAGCTGATACATGATACTCACAGCCCAGCTCAATGTTTCTCAATCTTCCTCAGTATGGGAGTATGTAAGTGGACACTTCTATTTCAACACTGAAACTACCTTCATTTCCTCTGTGACCACCAACTCCTAGATTACAGTGACAGACTTTTAATAGATGAAAACCCCTGTTTAATCTGTTACCTTAAATAAATCTTGCCATGTCATATTCCACTATACAATGCATAATCGTGCTTTCTTTTTTTTTTTTTTGCCAAAAGAAATAACATTTTATTTAATAGTCAGAGTAAATGGTGTAGAGTAAATAATAATGAAAGTAAAACTCTTGGGAGCAATTCAAGCATGAAACTATCATAAAAGAAGGGTATAAATGTATCACATTTAGTGATTTTAATATTTGTATTTAAATTTTTCAAATATTTTAAATCTTGGGGAGTTAGACTTGTGACAGTTTTACAATAAAAAGTATATATGGAGTGTTCACTAAGCTGAGTCCTTTATTTTTTGAGAATTAGGATACGTATGTAATCTCAGCAGGTTTCTTCCAACTTTTTCCATTATCATGTTTTCTTTTTTTTATTAGGTATTTTCTTTATTTACATCTGTATTTCTCCTTTCCCAGTTTCCCCTCCAAAAAAAAAACAAATAAACAAACAAACAAAAACAACAAGAACAAACCCCTGTTGCCTCCCCCCTCCCCATGCCTGCCATCCCACCATCTCCCACTTATAATCGTGCTTTCTAGCATGAGACCCATGATATATCTGGACAATCAAATCTTCACAGTCAGCAGACTGAGTTTATTCTCAGAAGTTCTTCAGTAAGAGGCGCATTCATTTTAAATGCTCACTTTATATTTTGGTTTATATAGTTCTGCTCACATACATAATATATGATCCAAGAAGTATAAGAAATGGGTCCTTTGTTGCTAACATAAAATAGTCAAGTCAAACCATACAGAACTCTTATGCCTAAGAATTTGCATGTGGTCAAGTGAGTAATAAAATCTGTTGGCCCACAAAGCTGGAACGGTAAAAGCAGATAGAAACTTGAATTTAGCCAGGGAACATTTACTCATCTAGTAAAGGCTTGGTTTGGTGCAATTCCAGTTGGCCAACTTAAATTACAAAATGACTTTTTCACATTAAAATATTTAATACCCAAGTAGCCTGAGTTGCAGCGTTTCACATATTCTTTCTCTAACAACTATGAAGAGACTTAGTTCTTGTTTGAGCTGCTATTCTATGATTTGTATTCACAAATAACCTTTTGGAACATAAAACAATGTGTTTCCACAAACCTACAATTCCTGTGTTAATTGTTATAGCTCAAGCTTTCTAACAGTTAAGTGTAATTTTTTCACCTTATTTCTCTAGAGAATCTTAAAAGAATGGGTGTCATTAAGTTAATATTTGGAGGTCGCCACTTCCAAACAGGCTACATTGAGGATGCTCATAGTTTTGGTCTTCAATAATTGAAGTCCATTATTTTTGCAGACTTTCTGAAACCTCAACATTGCTATCTGAAGATTTACCAGAATGAATCCCCTTCAGTGACTGCAAAACACCCAGTAGTGATGCTGCTTCATCTCCACTGTTTCCTATGTGAAGATTCAAAAGTTGCCCAGACTCCCCAAGTACAATGTTTCTGATGCATTACAATCATGTGTCCACACTTAACACAACTCTTCAAGGTCATGGCCAATTACACACAACAATTATTTCCCCAAACAGTGTGAATTTATTAACTCAATATTGGAAGCAGATACAGTCCCCCAAGCCAACTTATATTTTGTATAGGAACCATATGCAGCACACATTTGAAGTGCCTGATCATTTCTCTTGTCACCAAGTATCCCCCAGGTGACCAGTTTGAGGACATTGAAAAATCAGTTAAGAAAACCATGTATCAACACTCCTCCTGTAACTGCAAAAGCACATTCAACCTCTCATAATGACATGATATCAAAAGTACCATCAGCCAGTGATACCCTACTCCTCAGCTCCTTTGGATAGCCAGTACTGAGACAGCCCTCCATCAGACTATGCCAAGTCAAGTATTAGAATTCCTTTGATCCTCTTTTAAC
>JADRCD010227151.1:0-16198 GCA_019843815.1 Montemys delectorum
ACTAGGGGTGGGCTTTGAGGTTTCAAAAGCTTATACCAGGCTGACCACAGGCTAACCCTCTAAAACTGTAAGTAAGCTCCCAATTAAATGCTATAAAAATTTTCTTGATCATGGTGTCTCTTCACAGCATTTGAACTATAACCAACTGAGCTCAATTGATAATGAAAGGCATTAAAAACATATATAAAGTGTCATTAGTTCACTTTTTAAAAGCTATATCATGCAATTTAATGTTTTCTGTGTATTGTCTGGAGAAAAAAGTATGTTTTATTCTACACTGGTTGCTCTTTTAACAAATAATATTCTAATTTACAATATTAATTGTAAATTTTATTGATATAACATTTAGAGTGAGTGTACAGATTCTGACAGACCCATGGAGACAGTACTGTGTCTACATGCAGACCCCTCCCATTTTCTGTATGGGCTGATGATGCCATTCAGTAATGTTAAAACAGGAAACAATGAATGCTCATTCAACATTAAGTGCAGGTGTTATAGCTAGAGCATGGGGATTTTGTTGATCATTAAAATAAACCTTGCCTGTTATAAACTGTATCTTAAAACAGCCCCATATGCTAAGATCATGTGTATGATCTTCACCACTCATGTCCTATTAATTCATATTCTGCTTTTAAAAAGTTCTTTGGTTGTTGTTGTTTACAACTCAGAGGACAAGCAAGGCCTGTGATTTGGGGAATAGCACCTCTAGTCCACTAGCAAGCAGAATCTCAGTTGAGTTTAGTAACAGAGCCAAGTGGTGACCAAGGACCAACCTGCCCTCTTCCCTGGTCCAGACTTGGCTGCCAGGGCAGAACTGGAAGTTAGCAAGTGAAAGGCCACTGTGAACAGCACTTTATGCTTTTGCCTAATTAGTAAGCAGCTCAGAGTATCTCCTGGCAAAAGGTCAGGGAAACAGTTGAAAAGAGGATCCTGCCTCCCCTCCACCGAGCACTAGCCAGCAGACCTGATTTGTGTCTCAGCAAGAGGCTCAGGCAGGACTTTCAAGCTAAAACTCAGTTATCCTGAGCATAGGAAGAAAATGAATCTTGCAAAGTGCCAAAGCATGTAGGGGGTTCTTTGGCATTGAGAATACTAAACACCTTCTGGGGAATGTAACATCCTCACTTTTAGAGTGGGAGGATGAGCTGACTTTAAGGTAGATGATAGGAAAACTGCTGACTGAGTGCTTGTACTTAAGCTGTGTCTTAGGGTGTCTGGGGTTACTGAGTTTTCATTTAAAGGCTAACGTTAATAACTATAATACCCAGTAGTTTTTAGGGAATTGTCTTTCTATTGTTCTCAACTGCATGAGGAGAGGGCAGTCTTCATGGGGCAGAGCGTAGTCTTCGAAGAAAAATGCTCTGTAGTCACAAGGGCCTACCATGCCTGTTCCTAGGCACACTAGCTGGATGACTTTGGGTTGAGAATTAACTTCTCTAGACTTTAGCTTACCATCCAAAAAAAACAGGACAGCAGTGCCAACCTCAAAGGGTTTTTATACCATCAGTGAGACTCAGTATAGAGCCCAACATGGGGTAATTGCAAGATGAATTTTTATTGTTTTAGTTTTCCATAATTGTATCTGAAGGTTAATATAGATTTGACTTTTCAAGTGGCAGGATCCAGACTTTTGAAATGCAGTATGAAGAAAACCATTTCTAACTAGACTTCATCCACATAGGTTTTTATTCATTTTCTTGTTTATTTTATTTAAAACCAAATTTCTAGCCTGAGAAGTGGAACATGGCTTATTGTGCTTAACCGTGAGGACCTGAGTTCATATCCTATTAATTCACATAAAACCAGGTTAATAATGTATGTCTTTAATCTCATTACACCAGTGGCAAGATGGAAGGTAGAGATAGAATACACAGTTCACTTGCCTTCTGACTTGAGTGAGGTGTTTGGTGTGGTGAACAAGAAACCTTTTACAAACCATGTGGATAGAAGTCACACATACACACAGACACACAGGTTTACAGAAAAGCAAGCTGAATTTCTTACAGTTAAAAGCAAGCTGAATTCCCTACAATGCAGGTGTTGCCTTGCGGTTTTAATCAAGTGCACACCTGCAATATGACTCTTGGTTTGGAAGATTTGATGTAGACAAAGCATTTCTCTTACCAGAGGGCATTTTTCTTTTGCCTCTTTAACCAAGGCATTTTTCTGGCATGAGAAACAGTGTGTTTTGGGTTTACTGTTGTTGCTGTTTTTTTTGTTTTTTGTTTTAAGTAGGAGAACAGGAAATTCCTACCTGCCAAGAATTGAAAACGAAAATAGGAAGAAACCCCTGGAACCCACTCGATCCAGTACGTTAAGTTCAAAACATGTAGGGTGGAAAGCTGGTGAATATTTGGCTTTTATAGAAAGGGAGTGTGCCTCATAAACAGGATAGTTGGAATGTATGGAAAAGTTCCAGTTAAAACAAGACTCAAAGCACATGACTAACATTGCCTTTCCAAGTTAGACAAATGCAGCCTTAACCAGAATTTACCTCAGAGTGGCCTCTGGAATCTTCTTTGAGTCCTGAGTTGTTGATGGTTTTTGAAGCCTGAGGCTTCAGTAGAAAGCTGTGCTGGGAGATGAGTGATCTTGACTCCACCTTTCTTCTTAAGTTTGTCTCACTTTCCTAGTAGGTGAATGTCTCAAGACAAACTGACATGTCAGATGAACAAACTGTTGCAAAACCAAATTGGATCCTTTATAACAACTTGGCCTGCCCACGAATATCGTGACCTAGGGATAAATAGAAACAGCAATCATCATGCAAGCAAATACTCATGTTGTGTGTTCATCTGCTTTACATATCAAATGATATATATCAGGGTGTGCACAGAATGTGATCTAAGCATAACCTTCTTTCAATTCAATTTCAGCCCTTACCTAGCCTTCAATCCATATTCCAAGTCAGCCTGTGAGGACAGAGTCCTTTATCATTGACAGCTGGGGGAGCAGAGGCTCCCATATGTTTAAACCACTATCTAATTGCTTTGTTCTTCTCATTGCTCACTACTGAAACACTCAGGGCTGGTGGTTCTCAACCTTCCTAATGCTGCAAACCTTTAATACAGCTCCTCATGTTGTGGTGACCCACAAGCATAAAATTATTTTCATTGCTACTTCATAGCTCTAATTTTGTTGCTGAATGGTGTTTTAGGTCCTAAGACCATCAGAAATCTGTGTTTTTCAATGGTTGTGACTTACAGGTTGAGAACCTCTGATTGAGGCTGATCTTGTCCTTTGGTCTTCCTGGGGAGTTCTAGTTTATATCAATGATATAACTGTAATTGTAATTAATTATACTAGTGCCTTGTTAAATGTAAAAAGTGCCTGAAGATAAAGCATAAATAAATAAAGCACCCAATGGACCCACTAGTCATAGGCTTTCATACTAGTTATTATGTATAAAAATACATTATAATGAAAACTTCTGCTATGATCCTCTCTGATGAGGCCTTTAGGGACCACGAGTTTCAACAAAAATAAAGGTTACTTGTAGCTATATACTGGTTCTTCTTGTAAACTGGCATTCAAATTTACGCCATCCTAACCCAGTGTAACAGACTCATTTTGGATTGTCCCAATCCAACCAAGTGATTAGACCAATAACTAGGACCAATGACTAGAATGTGCAGTGTTATTACAACATTCCAGAACCTGTCCAAAGTTAAAATGGCCTTTTCTCATTTTGCTTTCCTAATATAACTGCAGAAACTATTTGCTGGCCTGATAATGGGAAGGTTGAATCTTTCCTTGAAACACAAGATAACATATACTAAAGGCCCCTCATCCCCCAAGCCCCATCTGGCTTAAAGGAGCAATTTTTCTTGACATTCATAATGAAGTTCCACATAGGGCTTATTCCAATGTAAAAAAGGAACAATTTCTGAATGGAATTTTGGCTTTGATCTGAGCAATCAAAAAATAAAAATAGATATAGTAGTTTTGCATCTTATGAGAATAAGATTAAAAGGTGCTATTTAGTTCTGTATCATCTCATCTTATTGTGAGAATTCTTTTGAAATAAATTTAATTTTCAAAAAAATTTTATTGTCAAAAGACTTTCAAAATAAAAGTTGTATTTTCAAGATAAATAATGTCACTAGGGTATATTTGTTTTCATGAATTTGGAGAGTCATGTGCTCATGCAGATGTGGATCGAGAAGCAAACATGTTGCCTTTTAAAATAAATGTTTGGTAAATGAAGACTATTTTAAAAAGTAAGCATTCAAGAGCTATTATAAACCCCAGGAATTAAATTTCCAAATTAAGCTTCACATAGAATTATGTTTATTCATTACACACTTACTGAGCATGACCCAGGTACTAGGGATATAAAGAAAATACATTATAGGCACACAAGAGAGCTCAGAGGGTAAGAACATTTGTTACAATCTGAGTTGGATCTCTGGAACATATGTAAATGTAGAAGGAGAGAATCAACTCTGCAAAGTTATGCTCATGACTTGTACAAAATTATGCTCATCATGACTGGTACAGGCATATACACAAACACACACATGAGAGTGATAAATAATAATAACAAACTAATTAAATTAATCTTTTAAACAGAAATAAAATATATTTAAAGAGTCTAGTCATCTTCTCCAAGGGAAAGCAAACAAACAAAATGTGTGTGGGGGGTGTGGGGCAGTCTTTTCAGCGTGGTAAATTTATTTCATGCTTGTGAGAGAAGGTGTCACACAGTTCTTTTAAAACCATGTACTTGAATTTTTTGTCTCACCAATTTTTTAAAAACTCTCAGATAAAAATTTGTTAGTTAATATCTGTGTCAATATTTTAGTGTGCAGGTTTCTAAAAGCAGTTGGTTAATTATGATCAGGATATGTATATCCTCAGCCTCAGATGCAGCTCTTGAGTGTTACATACATACAGACTCAGAAAGGCGTGGGTCTTCTCTGAATCTTTATCATTGACTTTTCTGTGACAAGTTCTCTCTGACCTGAAGATGATGATAGAAGTATTTACACATGCCAGGAAATAAGCAAGAGAGGCAAAGTAAAGAAAACACCTTTTTGAGAACTTTTCACAGAAGACCCATTAAGCAACTTTGTGATAACTCTCTGTCATTAGAGTGATTCATACAACCATCATCACTGCAAGAGAAGCTTGTAATTGTGACATTCCAGTTCCTGTCAATGCTGGTTTAAAAATCCTGGGTTTAGTAATTTAAAAGAAGCAGGCAGGCCAACAGTTTATCACCATTTGGGGTAGACCACTGCAGATGTTTGTGGCAGTACACCTAAACTTCTTTCATAAGATGGTCAGTTGCCATGCCTTCTGCTGTTGAACCCTGTTGTTTGAATTTGACCCCTTTGCCAGAATTGCTCTCATTCCAAAGAACCACATTTCAATGTTAAAGGTCAAGCCATTACAACTCAACTCTACCCTACACTGGCCAGCCTACAAACTTTGAGCTTGAAGTTAGGCCTTGCCTCAAGGTGGGACAAAATTGTGATGCCATTTGTGCTCTGGGATCTACTACTGTACCCTCCCCAACCACATTTCTCAATAAACCAATGTTAAAAATCTCTGTATTTCTTCACATGGTAGCCTCACTTATTCAGTCTCTCTTCATCTACTACTAATAATTAAGCATTATCATATCACCTACTCTTCTTCTAAAACTGATTCAGAATTCCCAATCTGAAAAAGCTAACAAAGAGGACAAATGTGAAAAGGATGTGATTTTTTTTACTCTCACTAAATTCACAGTGGTGTGTGATTTTCTTTTTTCTTTTTTAAATAGAAGCTATCTACACATTTTTATTTTTGTACGCATTTCTGTTGCATTAGTACACTCTCAAAATCCCTTTTGAATTTCTACTTTGTGACAAATACTGAAGGAACAAAAACCACAAAAATGACATGACAATTAGTCCTCTGCTAAAGGGACTTAGGAAGATAATATCAACTAACTACAGCAATGAAAATTTAGATGCTATTTAAACTTTACAAATTGTCAGTGTTGACGTGGCTTTAGCTTCTTTATCGAAGTTAGTAAATAAAATGACCAAGTATAACCTACTAAGATGCATAAGTTTTATTACAAAAATGTAATTCATGGCTTTCAAAATAAGTAATTACATTCATTTTAAGGGATCCTACATAGATTCTTCAAGTGATACCTCTCATACTTTTAAAGCCTATTTTCCACAGAAACACTCTTTCAAAACAGCCTTTGATGGGTCCAGATGTTCTGTCTAGTGATAGTTATAGCTTTTATTATAATCACCACAATGAACTGGTTTCACTTGAAGCCCAGCAAGAAAGATGTGAGTCTCATAATTGACCATAAGACCAACATTGTTCAGGCAAAACTCTACCAGTTTGTTCCTAAATCTGGGTGATTCTGATGGACATTTTATTTTATTTTTTATTAGCTATTTTCTTTATTTACATTTGAAATGTTATCCCTTTTCCTGGTTTCCCCGCAGAAAGCCCCCTATTCTACCAGCCTCCCACCCACTCCTGCTTCCCTGTCCTGGCATTCTCCTACACTGGGGAATAGAGCCTGATTAGGACCAAGGGCCTCTCCTCCCATTGATATCCAACAAGGCCATCCTCTGATACATATGCAGCTGGAGCCATGGGTCCCTACATGTGTATTCTTTGGTTGGTGGTTTAGTCCCCGGGAGCTCTAGGAGTACTGGTTGGTTCATATTATTGTTCCTCCTATGAGGCTGCAAACCTCTTCAACTCCTTCAGTCCTTTCTCTAGTTCCTACTCCATTGGGAACCTTATGCTCAGTGCAATGGTTGGCTGAGAGCATCCACCTCTGTATTTATCAGGCACTGGAAGAACCTCTCAGGAGACAGCTATATCAGGCTCCTGTCATCAAGCACTTGCTGGCATCCACAATAGTGTCTGGGTTTGGTGACTGTATATGAATGAATGCCCAGGTGGGGCAGTTTCTGGATGATCTTTCCTTCAGTCTCTGCTCCACACTTTGTCTCTGTATATCTGTATATCCTCCCATGGGTATTTTGTTCCCTGTTCTAAGAAGGACCAAAGTATCCAAACTTTGGTCTTTCTTTTTCTTGAGCTTCATTTGGTCTGTGAATTGTATCTTGGGTATTCTGAGCTTCTGGGCTAATATCCACTTATCAGTGAGTGTATAGTATGTGATTTTTACTCTCACTAAATTCACAATGGTGTGTGATTTTCTACATGTACACATGCATGCACACACATACACAAACATCTACACATGCACACACCAGAAAAGAAGCAGTTGAACCTACAAGATTGCTTTCCCTGTAGACATACTGACCTTCATTGCTTTGATCTGAATACTTATTTACAAGTTTGAAATAGATTAAACAATATAGTAAAGGATAAAAAGAGGAATCTGTTAGCTGACACTACTTACTTACTATATTATGATATAGACTAGTAGCTTCTGACTCCTTAGGAGTAAACTACACAAGAGTAAATTTTTTTAAATGTTTTTTAAAATTTTTTCCCATTTATTTTTTATTAGATATTTTCTTTATTTACATGTTATATAATTTCTCCTTTCCCAGTTTCCCTGCCAAAACAAAAAACAAAAAACAAAAACAAAAACAAAAACAAAAACAAAAACAAAAAAACCCAGCCCCTTCAACTCCTTCTGTCCTTTCTCTAGTTCCTACTCCATTGGGGACCTTGTGCTCAGTTCAATGGATGGCTGTGAGCCTCTACTTCTGTATTAGTCAGATACTGTCAGAGCCTCTCAGAAGACAGCTATATCAGGCTGGATTGGCTTCACTCAGTCTCTGCTCCATAGTTAGTCTCTGCAACTCCTTCTGTGGGTATTTTGTTCCCCCTTTTAAGAAAGAATGAAATGTCCACATTTTAGTCTTCCTTCTTCTTGAGTTTCTTGTGGTTTGTGGGTTGTTCTTCGTGTATTCCGAACTTCTGGGCTAATAACCACTTATCAGAGAGTATATACCATGTGTGTTCTTTTGTGATTGGGTTATCTCACTCAGGATGATATTCTCCAGATCCATACATTTCCCTAAGAATTTCATAAATTCATTGTTTTTAATAGCTGAATAGTACTCCATTGTGTAGATGTGCCACAATTTCTGTATCCATTCTTCTGTTGAGGGACATCTGGGTTGTTTCCAGTTTCTGGCTATCATAAATAAGGCTGCTATGAACATAGTGGAGCATGTGTCCTTATTACATGTTGGAGCACTTTCTTGGCATATGCCCAGGAGTGGTATAGCTGGGTCATCTGGTAGAACTATGTCCAATTTCTAGAGGAAATCACCAAACTGATTTCAAGAGTGGTTGTACCAGCTTGCAATTCCATCAGCAATGAAGGAGTGTTCCTCTTTCTCCACAACCTCTCCAGCATCTGCTGTCACCTGAGTTTTTTATCCTAGCCATTCTGACTGGTGTGAGGTGGAATCTCAGGGTTGTTTTGATTTGCATTTCCCTGATGACTAAGGATATTGAACATTTCTTTAGGTTCTTCTCAGACATTCGGTATTTGTCAGTTGAGAATTCTTTGTTTAACTCTGTACCCCATTTTTTAATATGGTTATTTGGTTCTCTGGACTCTAACTTCTTGAGTTCTTTGTATACATTGGATATTACCCCTCTATCAGATTTAGGATTGGTAAAGATCTTTTCCCAATTTATTGGTTGCCGTTTTGTCCTATTGACAGTGTATTTTGCCTTACAGAAGCTTTGCAACTTTATAAGGTCCCATTTGTCAATTCTTGATCTTAGAGCATAAGTTATTGGTGTTTTGTTCAGGAAATTTTCCCCTGTGCCTATGTGCTCAAGGCTCCTCCCCACTTTCTTTTCTATTAGCTTCAATGTATCTGGTTTGAGGTGTAGGTCCTTGATCCACTTGGAATTGAGATTTGTACAAGGAGATAGGAATGAATTGATTTGCATTCTTCTACATGCTAACACCCAGATGAACCAGCACCATTTGTTGAAAATGCTGTCTTTTTTGCACTGGATGGTTTTAGTTCCTTTGTCAAACATCAAGTAACCATAGGTGTGTGGGTTCATTTCTGGGTCCTCAATTCTGTTCCATTAATCTACCTGCCTGTCACTGTACCAATACCATGCAGTTTTTATCACAATTGCTCTGTAGTACAGCTTAAGCTGGGATGGTGATTCCACCAGAGGTTCCTTTATTGTTGAGAATAGTTTTGGCTATCCTGGGTTTTTTGTTATTCCAGATGAATTTGTAAATTGCTCTTTCTATGTCTGTGAAGAATTGAGTTGGAATTTGGATGGGGATTGCATTGAATCTGTAAATTGCCTTTGGCAAGATGGCCATTTTTACTATATTAATCTTGCCAATCCATGAGCATGAAAGATCTTTCCATCTTCTGAGATCATATTTGATTTCCTTCTTCAGAGATTTGAAGTTCTTGTCACACAGAACTCAGTTGCTTAGTTAGAGTCACACCAAGGTTTTTTAATATTACCTGTGACTATTGTGAAGGGTGTTATTTCCCTAATTTCTTTCTCTGCTTGTTTATCATTTGTGTAGAGGAAGGCCAGTGATTTGTTTGAGTTAATTTTATATCCAGCTACTTTGCTGAAGTTGTTTATCAGGTTTAGGAGTTCTCTGGTGGAATTTTTGGGGTCACTTAAGTTTACTATCATATCATCAGAAAACAGTGATAATTTGACTTCTTGCTTTCCAATTTGTATCCTTTTGCTCTCCTTTTGTCTAATTGCCCTGGCTAGGACTTCAAGTACAATATTGAATAGGCAGGGAGAGAATGGGCAGCCTTGTCTAGTCCCTGAATTTAGTGGGATTGCTTCAAGTTTCTCTCCATTTAGTTTGATGTTGGCTACTAGTTTTTTGTATATTGCTTTTACTATGTTTAAGTATGGGCCTTGAATTCCTGATCTTTCCAAGACTTTTATCATGAAGGGATGATGGATTTTGTCAAATGGTTTCTCAGCATCTAGTGAGATGATCATATGGTTTTTTTTTTTCTTTGAGTTTTTTTATGTAGTGAATTACGTTGATGTATTTCCATCTATTGAACCAACCCAGCATCACTGGGATGAAGCCTACTTTATCATGTTGGATGATCATTTCATTTTGACATGTTCTTTGATTCAGTTTGCAAGAATTTTATTGAGTATTTATGCATTGACATTCACAAGGGAAATTGGTCTGAAGTTTTCTTTCTTTGTTAGGTCTTTGTGTGGTTTAGGTATAAGAGTAATTGTGGCTTCATAGAACGAATTTGGTAGAGTACCTTCTGTTCCTATGTTGTGGAATAGTTTGAGGAGTTTTCCTATTAGGTCTTCTTTGAAGGTTTGATAAAACTCTGCACTGAACCCATCTGTTCCTGGGCTTTTTTTGGTTTGGATACTATTAAAGACTATTTCTATTTCATTGGTAGATATAGTACTGTTTAGATCATTGATCTGTTCTTGATTTAACTTTGGTACCTGGTATCTGTTTAGAAAATTGTCCATTTCCTCCAGGTTTTCCAATTTTGTTGAGTATAGGCTTTTGTAGTAGGATCTCATAATTTTTTGGATTTCCTCAGTGTCTGTTATTATATCTCCCATTTCATTTCTGAGCTTGTTAATTAGGATACTGTCTCTGTGCCCTCTAGTTAGTCTGGCTAAGGGTTTATCTATTTTGTTTATTTGCTCAAAGAACCAAGTTGATTCATTATGTGATTTTTTTTGTTTCTATTTGGTTGATTTCAGCCCTGAGTTTGATTATTTCCTGACTTTGACTCCTCTTGGGTGAATTTTCAGGTGTGCTGTCAAATTGCTGGTGTATGCTCTCTCCAGTTCCTTTTTTGAAGGCACTTAAAGCTGTGAGTTTTCCTCTTAGGACTGGTTTCATTGTGTCCCATAAGTTTGGGTATGTTGTGGCTTCATTTTCATTAAACTCTAGAAAATTTTTAATTTCTTTCTTTATTTCTTCCTTGACCAAGTTATCATTGAGTAGATTGTTGTCAAGCTTCCACGTATATGTGGGCATTCTATTGTTTATGTTGTTATTGAGGAGCAGCCTTAGTCCATGGTTATCTCATAGGATACAAGGAATTATTTCAATCTTCTTGTATTTGTTGATGCCTGATCTGTGACCAATTATATGGTCAATTTTGGAGAAGGTACCAGGAGGCGCTGAGAAGAAGGTATATCCTTTTGTTTTAGGATAAAAAGTTCTATAGATATATCTGTTAAATCCATGTGTTTCATAACTTCTGTTAGTCTCATTGTGTCTTTGTTTAGTTTCTGCTTCCATGATCTGTCCATTGCAGAAAGTGGGGTATTGAAATCTCCCACTATTATTGTGTGTGGTGCAATGTGTGCTTTGAGCTTTAGTAAAGTTCCTTTTATGAATGTACATGCCCTTTGATTTGGAGCATAGAGGTTCAGAATTGAGAATTCATCTTGGTAGATCATATCTTTGATGAATATGAAGTGTCCCTCCTTATCTTTTTTGATCACTTTAGGATGAAAGTTGATTTTATTCAACATTAGAATGGCTACTCCAGCTTTTTTTCTTGCGACCATTGGCTTGGAGAATTGTTTTCCAGCCTTTTATTCTGAGGTAGTGTCTGTCTTTGTCACTGAGGTGGGTTTCCTGTATGCAACAAAATGTTGGGTCCTGTTTACGTACCCAGTCTAATAGTCTATGCCTTTTTATTGGGGAATTGAGTCCATTCATATTAATAGATATTAAGGAAAAGTAATTGTTGCTTCCAGTTATTTCTGTTGTTAGAGTTGGAATTTCATCCATGTGGCTATCTTCTTTTAGTTTTGTTGGAAGATTATATTTGTGCTTTTTCAGAGATGTCATTCCCATCCTTGTGTTGGGGTTTTCCATTTATTACCCTCAGAAGGGCTGGATTTGTTGAAATATATTGTGTGAATTTGGTTTTGTCATGGAATACTTTGGTTGCTCCATCTATGGTGATTGAGAGTTTTGCTGGGTATAGTAGTCTGGGCTGGCATTTGTGTTCTGTTAGGGTCTGTATGACACCTGCCCAGGATCTTCTAGCTTTCATAGTCTCTGGTGAGAAGTCTGGTGTAATTCTAATAGGCCTGCCTTTATATGTTACTTGACCTTTTTCCCTAACTGCTTTTAGTATTCTTTCTTTGTTTAGTGCATTTGGTGTTTTGACTATTATGTGGTGGGAGGAATTTCTTTTCTGGTCCAGTCTATTTGGAGTTCTATAGGCTTCTTGTATGTTCATGGGTAGCTCTTTCTTTAGGTTAGGGAAGTTTTCTTCTATAATTTTGTTGAAGATATTTACTGGCCCTTTAAGTTGGAGGTCTTCACTCTCTTCTATATCTATCATCCTTAGGTTTGGTCTTCTTATTGTGTCCTGGATTTCCTGGATGTTTTGGGTTAGAAACTTTTTGCATTTTGCATTTTCTTTGACTGTTGTGTCAATGTTTTCTATGGTATCTTCTGCACCTGAGATTCTCTCTTCTTTCTCTTGTATTCTGTTGGTGATGCTTGCTTCTATGTTTCATGACTTCTTTCCTAAGATTTCTAACTCCAGAGTGGTCTCTCTTTTTGATTTCTTAACTGTTTCTACTTCCATTTTTAGGTCCTGGATGGTTTTGTTCAATTCTTTCACCTGTTTGTTTGTTCTTTCCTGTAATTCTTTAAGGGATTTTTGTGTTTCATCTTTAAGGTTTGTACCTCTTTACCTGTGTTCTCCTGTATGTCTTTCAGGGACTTATTCATATCTTTCTTAAATTCCTCTAGCACTATCATGAGATATGATTTTAGACCAAATCTTGCTTTTCTGGTCTTTTGGTTTATCCAGGACTTGTTGTGGTGGGAGTACTAGGTTCTGATGAAGCCACGTAGTTTTGGTTTCTTTGGTAGGATTCTTGCATTTGCCTTTAGCCATCTGTTGATCTCTAGTGGAAGATTTTCTTGCTATCTCTGTCTAGAGCTTGTTCCTCCTGTGGGTCTGTAAGCTGGTGCCCGCAGTTTGGGGAGATCAGCTCTCCTCTGGTTAAACTGGGCACAGATGGCTGTGTATCAGTTGTCCATCCTGAGTCCTGTGTTCAGAGTACACCCTGTAGACCCAATCTGTACTAGTGGGGAAGGTGCATAAAGGACTGTGGATCTGTTGTCCCTCCTAGGTGTGGTCTGAGGTACAAAGGATTCTGACCAGGCTGCCCTTCCACTTGTGAGACCTGTGCCTCCAGGTTTGCCCCGCCTTAGAAAGTCACTGGAGAGGAAATGGTAGATCTCACCTGAGTCAGTGTTTTAGAGCACTCCCTGCTCTCCACTTGCAGGGAAGGGGCATAGAGGGCTGCGGATCCACTGTTGTCACCCCTAGGTATAGACAGAGGTTAAGAGGATCCTTTCCCCTCTGTCCTGCCACTTGTGAGGCCTATGCCCCCCCGTCTGGTCCCACTTTAGAAAGTCACTGGAGAGAAAATGGTGGATCTCTCACCTGAGTCCCTGGGTTAGAACAGTCCCTGAAGGCAGGCTCTCTGCTTGCAGGGAAGGGGCAGAGAGTGCTGTGGATCCTCTGCAGTCATTTCGAAGTCATTGGGTTAAAGCATTCCCTGAAGACAGGCTCTCCACTTGCTGGGAAGGGGCAGAGAGGGCTGCGGATCCACCACAGTTACTCCTAGGTGTAGAAGGAGATTGAGGGGATCCTGTCCTGGCTGCCCTCACAAGTAAATTTTTAACTACTTATGAATAGATATAACAAAGTTTTATTTTGTCCATAAGTAGCAATTTAAGTTAAAGCTTTGATATAAATATATTGTAATTACTTTATCTGCTTCCTCATTGGTTCCAAGGGTAGAATTGTTTCCTATAGTCTACGCACTAAATAAAACAGTAAAGGAAAAATTGTAGCTTACACTATTTGAATGTTATAGCTATTAAGTCCAAGCATGGACCCATAGGAAGAGAAAAAAGTGGAAGAGCTGTGCCATTTTCTCATGGCCTTTGTTTTGAGGTGTGGTCTCAGGAACTAACTTGCTCATCTTAGCCTTCAGAGCTTCTCTTCACAAATCCTCTTTCAAGAGGTGTTCTTGCCTCCTCCTGTCTTCTCTCTCTTGTTGATTTTCTGATCCCTACTACTCTTTGACTTTCATTTCTCATGCCTAGTTTTCAGAGAAGTCACTCCCTCCCTAGCCTTGAGTTTTATAGGGACATTTAGGAAACAGTAGTTCAAACCTTGGAGTAACTAGATGATTCTAATGATTGAGGCATCAGTGTTTTTCCTTGTTCCTGTCTATGCATCAAATAGAATACATTGAATCCTTGTATTAAAAAAGCCTCAGTAATCAGATTCAGAATCTTGAGAGTACCTTTAACAAGAACATGGCACACATCCATAGAATATATGAGTATTGAGAAGACCCTGGAGTTACCCTTAAAAAATTACACAGACTCTGTGTGTCTGATTTGACTGTTATCAAAATACAGTGTTGACTTTATTTCCATCTAAGGAAATAGGATGTAGCTTTATACAATTATCCAAGCATAATTTGACTTGTATAATCAATTGAAAAAGGAAAGGGACAGTACCTGGAAAATGTACTTTCTTACAAATCATGCTGTCTAGTAATAATAAAAGAATCTGGAATAAGTGCTTCTAAATATCAAATCTTCAATGCCTATCAATCCTATTTGTTCTATGAATCAAAAAATAACAACAGATATCATTTAAATTACATATAATTTTCATTGTACAGTCTTTACAGTAAGAAAATAACACTGGAAATCTTGTCTCTAGCCTTCATTTGGCCTGATCATTTAGATTTGAAGAAAGCTCTCAGTCTAAACACCAAAACATCTATTATGCTGCTTGTTTGTTTGATTGTTTGGGAGATGTGTTGGGGTATGCTTGTTTGATTTTGTTTTGGGTAATTATCATCTGTTTGAGTTTCCTCTCTTCAAAATAATGAGTAAGTGATGGCATCTAAACAAAGAAGACTTAGCTGAGCATCATGAACATGTAGTACCTGATCTGTCTGCACTCTGTGGGTAATAGATGCTTATTATTCCATATGGGCGCATTCATATTCATCATTTCATATGTATCTCAGTGAAAACATGAATAAAATGAATGTGTTCTGAGAGAGCTTCTGTAATTTGGACCTCTATTGGGCCCAGCTTTTACTCACAAGTGTAGATTGGCACATGTTTCTTTAATTCCCTTGTTTTTAATAATCATTTTAAACAACTAGTCTGAGTGCATTAACTTTTTCTTCACCTATATTTCTATATTAGCTACAGTTTACATTTTTGTCTTATGACTCAAGAGACTTACATGTTAAGGGCAGACAGCAAAGTATATTTACTACAGATATAAACACATACCATTATCCTATATGGGAACCTAGACCTAAACACAAAAACATATCTACATATAAAAAATTATATGTACATGAGCACATATAATTAGTGATGTCAATTATATTATTACAAGTCCTCTGCCATGTGCTTACTATGCTTGCCTACTTTACTTTAGAGCATCATTGCAGAAGCAGGTGGCTATGGGTTAGATACTCACTAGAGGGAGAAAAAGAAGTTATATAGGTTTTAAGGCACATGCGAGTGAGTGGCAGCTCTGTGAAAGTCTGGAGTTTTTCCCATTAACTATTTAGCAATGCTGCCCCAACCTATCTGCTCCTTCCAGTCTCATAACATAATGTGAAAATTTGCTCATAGATCAAGGCATAAAATTATTTAGAAAGACAATAAGCCATTAAATCCTTTACTGATTTGTGTCACAGAGAAATAACACAGATTTCAGGGGAACTAAAAAGGCACAAAAGATGTATTTGGAGTCATATGGCTTTAAATGTTGTCACTATGTACATAAGAGTACTCGTGATCAATACAAAACTATCTTTCCTAAGAATGTAAGACTAGATTATAAAGAATAGTGTGTATAAAGTAACAGCACTGGACAAAAAGCTGAACAAGCAGACACTATAATCATAGACGAGGGAAGAACTCCACTAGCCCACACTCTAATGAGGTGTCAGGGCAGGGCCCTGGGCTGCTAGGAAACCACCTCGTTCTTGTATTAGGAGTGAGAGAGCCAAAGAGCCAAACATATCCAGAGGCTGATGACAAATGCCAGAGTCCTAAACAACACTTGTGCATTGAACTCTCTCTCTCTCTCTCTCTCTCTCTCTCTCTCTCTCTCTCTCTCTCTCTCTGTGTGTGTGTGTGTGTGTGTGTCAG
>JADRCD010227151.1:16298-29199 GCA_019843815.1 Montemys delectorum
GAGAGAGAGAGAGAGAGAGAGAGAGAGAGAGAGAGAGAAACAGATAGACAGAGAACAGAGAGACAGAGATACAGAGAGAGAATTGCTGGCTAACAGTCCACTCAGTGACAAGAAATGCCATAATTAATATGTTATTTAAATGTTAGACATTTTTCTAACTTGCATATTTTTATGAGATTCAAGAGCAATCTCATAAAATTCTGTCAAAGCATATCTGGCAAGTATAACCATGGCATTGTACCGAAATAACGTTTGAGACTGTTTCCATGGAGTTCAGTTCCCTACCTTCCCCAGGACTGCAGAACCATCAGGCCTGACTTCTCTAAATCCATGTCTCGGCTCAATCTTTGTCTGTAGTTCGTAGGCTATGAGCAATGTCAGCCCTGGGATCTGTGATGCATCTACAGGACCAAGGTCCCTACCCATCTTGACTATCATCTTTCAGGTGTCTGAGTTGGAGAACAGAGGTTGGCCCTGGAAATTTTTAAAATAAGAGAATACAGAGAAAACTTCTGCAGCTCTTCATGACCACTCATTTGGGTTGTCTGACATATGTGCAGGAAGACGGCTGCTACTTCAAGCTGCTTTGTATAGCTTTGGCTATATAGAGTTCTAGACAAGATAGAACGGGACAGAAATTTTTGTTTGTAAATTTGCTGTGTTTCCTGTGTGCTGTGGAAGGAAGTAGGAGCCTAACAAAAGCTCAGATGTGGAGGAACTTAAGTCAGAATTAGACAAACATTAGCAATAAGTACAAGAGCCCTAGGCTCAGCTTCTGTTCTTCCACGGTTCTGCAATCTTAACTGGCAACATAAGTCAGAGGCCCATTCAAGTATAGACTGAAATACATGTCACTCTGTGTTCTAGTAAGGTCAAAGTCAGTACCAGTAAAGGTCAAATCACCTCTGAATCTTATTTCTTGTTGCTGTAACAGTATATCTGATGTTAAGTAATTTATAAGAAATTTGTTTCTCACAACTCTAGAGGCTATAAAACCCACCATAAAAGAGCAGACATTGCATGCCTGGTGAGGGACCTCTGCCTTTATGTGACAAAGAGAAAGAAGGCAAAAGGGGGCAGCTACAGAGAAGCCTCTTTTAAAAGGGCTACAGACTCAGAATGTAGGAACCTCAGACACAGTTACACTCTAAAGGCCCCACTTTAGCCAATTGATTGAGGATGCAGAATACCCAGTGTGTCTGATTTCCAGACCCATTTTGGTTTTCTTTCTGGAAATAAAACTGAAAGGTCACTCTGTCTTCTGAATATTTTAAGAATTATTTAAGCAGGGTTTTTTTTGTTTGTTTTTTTGTTTTTGTTGCTGTTGTTGCTTTTTTCAGACTAAGCCAGATAGATTATTTGGACTAGGGAGTCTCCATATTTAGATGGCTAAACTGGTAGTGAAGGGAGCCCAAAACAGAAGTTATTTTTAATTCTGGAATTCTAGACTATATCTAGGAAGATCAGTGAAGAACACATATATATATATATATATATATATATATATATATATATATATGAATGATAGAGGGTGTTAGGAAAGAGTATGCTAGGTTTAATGCAGAGCCTGTCTAGGGAGGGTGCACATAGCCTGACACTCTGCTATAGTTAGTACCTCTCTACTGTAGTTGACACCCCCACTCTGCCCACTTCAACACCTGTGCTATGACATATGCAAGTCAGAGCTGTTTCACCCTAGATTCCAAAATGTTTAGGAAAGTTGAAAGAGAGAAGAAAAATTGTAACATGAATTTGATAGACTCTATCCCTGTAAATTCTCACAATGACATGTAATTATGTCCATAAGAATACATACTTCAATGCTGAATGCACTTTTAAGGAGAGAAATACAGATTAAAATATGTGAACCAAGACAGCAAATAGAGTACTGGATGACACAGTATAGAGCAGTACTTTAAGAGCTACACTATCACCTCTTTCCATTGCTCTAAAGTAGATAACCATCCTCACGACATTCCCATACCAATTTGGTGAAATCTCCTCTGTTATATAACCTGCACATTCTCTCCCATCTGAACTATAAGTGACCAGTATATACCTCATTCACTGTGTTGCCTATTAGTATAGTGGAGGTAAATGATTTTCAGTGCCTGTAGGCCATCTCAGTTTAAAGGATACATTATAGGACCACTAAACACAAGAAAAACTGATACATGCTCATTTTGTATTAGAGTCTATGTGTCAATATTTACCATAACAAACCTTGTTATAATCAAGAACTGAGTAACTGAGTACATGGAGGAATAAAGGCAATTTCCAGATACAACTATCTACTCAGAAACAGAATCAATGTTTTTCATGTGATCCAGTCTAAAACAACCACATTGAATTAACTAAAAGGGCTTACTCAATTGAACCATTCTGTGTCTAAAATACTGAATCATGCCACATCATCTAGATCTGTATTATACAAAATAATATTAATACAATCTGCTTCTACTGGAACTATTTTAAATGTCCATGAAGATTTTTTCTCAGAAATTTCCCTCACTGTTACTCAGCCTTGCTTCACCTATTGATATGCTCATTTTTACATGAAAACTGTCAGAAGGAAGAGTACCTGCGTGGCTCAGAGATTATGAACTATGACTTCAATGAACAGAAACTTTAAAGGATCCCTTTGCAGTGCAGCACAACCTATAGTGAAGCTTAATCCCCAGATACAACAAAGGTCACATTTCCATCTTCCTCCTTTCTCTCAGTCTTAGAAAATTAAATGCTAGCTATCCAGATGCCCATTAATGGCAATGAGCAGGTTGATGCTTCCCAAAGAAACTGTACACTATTTGATACTATCTATTTCTAACGAAAGGTAACCCTATTTCACTTTTCTAACTGCAATTTGAATTGTGTTCACTTTCCATCTTAAAAAAAAAAAAAAAAAAAAAAAGCCTAATGGTTCATCTTAACTTGAATTTCAGAACACAATAGATGTGGCTCTGCAAATGTGGTCTCCTGTGCCAGGTGCCTCCAGCTGGGTCCAGAATGCGGATGGTGTGTTCAAGAGGTGTGTCTTGTTTTTGTTTGTTTGTTTGTTGCTGCTGCTGCTACTTTTGAGTTTTTTTCCATCCTTAACTTCCTCTCTAGCCTGATTTCATTGCCCCAATATTTTGTACTTTAAGGATGCATCAGGAACAAGAGAGATATTGCTGAGCACTAGGAAAACTTTGTTTTTCTGTGGGAAAGAGGTTTATCTGGCTGAATATAAAATCAATTGTAATATTTTTGTTAGAAAAAGTGTGGTAATTTTGACATGAGTGTAAACCGTTTATGCTTTCCATCTGTCCTATAGAAAAACTTGGCAAACATATAACAACATTGATAGCTCAGTAGACTTTGGTACAAGAATCTTGCTGCAATTTGCAGCATAAAGTTATAGATCTAAGTTTGATTGCTTTTTTAATACTTGCTTATAAAAGAAAATCAAGATTATTCATTGGTCCATTTTGCTTCTTTTTATATGAAATACTGATAGTTTAGTGATTTCCTAACACTGTATTCTTTGCTATTTATAGAAAATGTGATGACTTTATTTTCACAGTTAAACCTGTTCATGAATTATTGTGTACATTTAAATCCTATAGAGTGGAGAATAATTGACTGTTATTGTTTAAAAGTTAATGTTTTGCATTCTGTGTGGAAAAACAAATTCCATCAAAATTCTTAGTAAAAATTATAATGTTATCTTTTTGTCTTGCTCTAAAGTTGTTTTATGAGGTTTTTGAAATCTTAAATCAGAGATAACCATGTTTCCCCCAAGGTACCATCTGCTACACTGGCGTTCTTTCGAGGTCATTTGAGTAGTTTTGTAGTTACTTATACAACTCCTGGGCATTCCAACACAACAACTAAACTCCCAACATTTTGTCACCCTCCCTTCTCTCCCTCCTCATGAATGCAGCAGGAAGACAAAGACTACTGAGAAGTAGCAGGGATGATATCAGTCTCACCTGTGAACAAGTCAGGGACTACAGTAGTGTAAAGGATTCACATATAATAGCCATACCTAAAAGCTACCTTTTCTGCTGACAGTCTCATGTTTTCGTGTGTTCTCTGAGCTCCATCATAAGGAAAATCAGATGTCACTAACTAACAAGGAAGTATTTGTCACCACCCATCAAGTCAGACAATGTCATTAAAAGGAAGATTCCAGAGTTTCTTAGTTGTAGATTATCAGTTCTGGAATCCAAAGACTAGGCAGCATTCTTGCCATTCTCTGAGCATCCCTTTCTTTCCTCACTCATCTCTACAGCCTTGAACATGGAGTTGCCTTGTAGAGTTCCCTGTGTCAGGGATGTGGCCTGGTTTTCCTGACCCTACGCCAATACTCCACTCATCACTTTAAGGAGAGCCTTGCTCTTTGTGCCAAGCCAACTTCAGCTGCTGAGTGCTTCAGTGGTAGTTGTTGGGGTGAGCTTTCAGAAATATGCTTCAAAGCGTAGTTGTTAGCCAAGTATGACATTGAGTTCCAGAGAGACCACTCCTCCTCACAGCTGTGATTGGTACAAAAAGAGAGAAAAACGGAAGCTCTGAAAATACCCATCTGTCTGCCCACAGAAGCAGAAACTTGGGGGTGTGCCAAGGGATGGGAATTCAGAAGGAAGAAGGCCAGTGCAGAGAGTGTGCTGAGGAACAGAGGGGACCTGTGTCAACTGTTGGACCTGCAAACAGGGACTTTGATGAAAACATTGAACATTTGCAAGGTTATTCTTATCCATACACTATAGTGTAATGTAATTCATGTTTAGAAAGATCAGACTCAAAAAAAAAAAAAAAAAAAGATCAAACTCTAAAGAGACACCAAGTTCAATTTAAGCCCTAGTTCCAATGGTTTCTAACTGTAAACTATGTAAACAACTATGTAAACTATGTTGCCTCATCCCTTGGAATCACATTTTTTCCTATATCTAGAATGGAAATACTGATTGCACCTACTCCACACTTTAACCAATATCTAATGAAGTAATAATATATGGCATAGGACATTGCTTGAGATATAGAACTTGTGACTATATACATACTTTACTTATGTTTAGGGAGCTGAGCTGACTGTGCCAATAATTCAACCAGGAGCTGGTGAGAGATGACTCAGTGGGAGAAAGGACTTGCTGTATAAGCAGGAGGATCTCAGTTAGGACCCCCATCACCCACATGAAAGCCAGATGTAGTGGCACACATCTGTAACCCCAGCAATGGGAGTTGCAAACAGACATATTCCTGGGTCTTGCTGGCAAGACAGTCTAGTTAAAATGGCAAACTCCAGATTCAGTGAAAGACCATATTTCAAAAAAACTAAGGTAGAGAAGTAATGGAAGAAGACATGTAAACATCAACTTCTAGCCTCCACACATACCTGGGTGCCCAAGCAGTCTGATACTGTCAAAAAGTAAAATTACTTATCATATAGAAAGGGATATGACTGGTGGCCCTGATTTCTCAGCCAGAAAAGATGGAGGGAAAGAAAGAGGAGGTTATTCCTGATCATTATGGTAATGGATGAAAAGTACCCTAATCAAAATACCACATCCTATAAGGCTCATGAAATACCCAAGAAAGGGTGGTGGAAAAGACATAAGAGCTGGAAGGTAAGCAGGGAGGGTGAAAAATTCCATCTATGAAGAATGACTCAGCATTTCACTTTGAAATTCACAGCAGCTGTAGCTAGCTACCAGCACTGGACCTGTATAAGACCGGTCTTGTGAACAATGGGTTATGAAGAAACTCTTCTCTCCTTGCCAAAAAAATTAGCAACTGAAATATCTTGGGGAGGTGTAGTCATTGTCTTTAGTTGTGTACTGAATGGCGAGCCCAACAGGCTGAAGTAGATAATTCCAAATCCACAAACTCAAAGACAGCCCTGGGTCACAAAACAAAACAAATAGCCTTGAATGTGGGAAAAATATTTGTAGGGAGGAGAAGGCATTACTGGTGGATGGAGATAATGGGGGAATATATACATGTATGAAATTGTCAAAAATTAATAAAAGTTCTGTCTCAAAAAGTCACCATGAATGTAGACAATATATACTCAATTTGCTTCCATTTTCATATGACATTTTAATCTGTTAATCCATAATCTCTATTTTCCCTTCCTTCCATGCTCCAGAAAACCATTAGGAAACGTTTGAGATAGAAAGCACCTTGTTAATATAATCTAGTTAACATTTGTGTTTCTGTTAACATCCATAAGAGGAGACACATTGTTTTGAGCATCTTTCCATCTTGGCTTTCCATCTTGGCTGATATAGCCACAGTATAAGAACAAGCCTGACTTGAAACCACAATCATAACAGAATAGAATGTGAAGGGCATTTGCTGTCTAAAGGGAGGTGATAAGACCCTTCCATTTCCAAGCAGATTGTTGACTTCATTTTGTTTATATACCCAGAGTATTTTGTTAATGCACAGAAGAGGCAACTGGTGAAGGCTGAAAAGCTGTAGGGATTTCAGCCTGGGCCTCTCATCCTCATCAGATCCTAGCTACAGAAACTTGGAATCTGAGTTCCCCAGTATTTTTCTTGAAGAAAAATGAAACATAAGGGTTAGAAGAAATTAAAATGACATAAACTGCCAAGAAATTAAAAGGGTGTGGTTTCAAATTGCTTTTCTTTCAAATGGAAAATAAGCCGCAATGGCAAGAGCCTTTTCTTTCCTTTTCAAATGTAATTGGTCGGTTGGCAATACTTTTCTGATTTAGTTCTTACAGTGGGCTAAAACCACCATTCTGATTCAGACATTGCAAAACAATTGAAGATTTTGCTATTTTAGCAAAACTATTTGACATTTAAAGGTCACATGGCATATAGCTTGATGTATAGTTATAGGAAATTAGCCACTTCTTCATCTTCTCTATTTTGTACACTGGAGTTCAGACACTCTAGCAGGCTGGAAAGGAAGATTAGAGCTGTTTATATTCTATTTCCTTTGCATGATACATCTTGCGGATTTTACATTGGAAAATGATTGTAACCCTTTTGTGACTTGACATGTGAGTTGGAAATGCAAGAAGTACCAAACCTGTGTACCCTTAGTATCCACATGCCCAGAGAAGCATCCACCTAACCTGAAGAATATGGAGGAACTGAGATACATGCTATACCAGTTACTGACTACTTCTCTGAGGATCTCCAAGCAGTTTAAAAACTGTGTCTGTAGTCCTTGGTGTTACCAGTTGATTCGATACATTTAGATATAAGTAAATTGTACAATTGTTGTTATAAGTAAATGCTACAATTGTTTTAACCATCCCCTTAAAATCTAGGTGAAGGTTAACTCTAAGCCAAATTTAAATGTGTCTGTGTCTGCAATACCACTTACCAAACACTTAGAAAGTTTAATTAGAAAGAAGGGCAGATTGCCTTTTCCCTTCTTACTGAGTTTGGATTACCAGTGAAAGCCATACACTATCAGTCAATATTTTGATGACCAAACAGTAAACCATTAGCACTTAGAGCCATATACAGTCTATGCAGGACATTCTTCTACCATCTTCTAAAAATGGGGCATTTTGACACACAAACCATGAAAACAGACAAATGGTTGCATTTGTCCCACTGACTTTAATTACTAAGCCATGCTCTAAATTGAGAAAAGAACATTTTTTTTAATGTTTTATATTGCCTACCATAATACTATCTAGCTATTCTCTGGTGCTAGGGATATCACTCTTCATAATTAATGACACCATCTTTGATCTGTCATTTAAAGTTCATGCATCCCTTTCTCCATAAACCCTATGACATTCTCTTGCCCCTAAGGTTTATTCCCATATAAAATATAATTATTATATTTCCTGCTGAATTCATCCACGATCTGTTGACTGCAGTCGTGAAGACCCTAGCTACCTTGCTTTGTATCCTTAACACTTATAAAAATCATTATCTTGTAGGAAATATCTGCTCAACAGTCTTTTGCTGAATAATTAATTAATTAGAGATTAAATTCCGTGAATTATATAACTGAAAGATGAAATGATTAAATGCTAGGCCAAAATAGCTCTGCCAGGAAGATTACTGGGCAAATATTAAGCTCACATGTAACTCCCAAGGAAATAATTTCAATATTATCCATAGTAAAATATTTCCATACTTTTCAGTACAAAACCTAAATGGTCACATGAAAAAATGGAAGTATTCTTTTAATCTCAGCCAGAACAAATTAACTTTTAATCATATTTCATTATTTCTAAGCTAGCCACCATTTTATGCTGAATGATCACGAAAAATTTAGTTTTAGATGCAAAATGAGGAAAGCCTGAATTGGAATCATCTATTACTATATCATAACAAACATCTCCCTTGGTTTATTTATAGGCTGCTTTGTATATAAGAAGCTGTAGAAATTGATAGTCTAAGAAGCTAGAATTCCAATTCCTTCTTAGATGAGTTGTGAGCATAGTTAGTCATGTGATTTTGAAGGAGTTGCTCTCATCTCCCAAGCACAACAGTACACAGTAGACATGCCATCTGGGTTCCTTGAAACATATGGCACACATGTGGAAACAATAAATTGTCCACTTTGACGAATTCTTAAGTCTGTCTTTCCAAAGTCAGATGTTTAAAAAGAATGAAGCTGGTGTAATTTTACGGGGCTCAGTCAACAACAATTAAAGTGCTTGATTAAACTCTCTTCCTTATTAACTTGTTTTCCCATTTTTAAATGAACTGTAGAAGTGAAACTTTTATTCCTGACAAAGTTGCTCATAGTTTTATTAGAAACATATAGCTAATTTATGTGATAGCTTAATTTGTTCTACATGGGAAAAGTCCCTTTTGTAATATTTACTTTGTAAGGTTTCTTAAGTTGTCACAGAGGTGATTTGCTAAAAAACCATCAGTGATTTTCTTTTTTTTAAACAGGATTTTGTTTCAGGTGGATCAAGAAGTGCACGTTGTGATACTGTTTCCAATTTGATAAGCAAAGGCTGTCCAGTTGATTCAATAGAATACCTGTCTGTGCATGTAGTAACATCAAGTGAAAACGAAATCAATACCCAAGTGACACCAGGAGAAGTCTCAATCCAACTGCATCCAGGTTTGGCAATTTTCAGAGAAATCTGTGATGATCTTTAATTTGTAATGACAGCTCCTAGTAATTTGCTCACAGTTAATATGATGCAACCAACAGGAGTGTAGTTGAAATCTACTGAGCTCAGATCAAGGAACCATGGTTCTATTCTCTGTCATGTTTGTAGCTAAAATGTATGGCCTGGAACACATTACAAACCTTATTGCAACCTATTATAACTCTGTGTTCTGATCTTAGATCCACTCACACTGTGATATACTTATGCTCTGGATCCAATGAAGCTCTGGAAAAAGGGAACTTTTTCATACATTTAGTTATTTAGTTGGTAAAGGACAAAGGGGCACACACATGCTGCAGTGCACCTAGAGGTCAGAGAATAAGTTGCAGGAGTTGATTCTCTCCTTTAGCCATGTACATTTGATAATTGCATGGCCATTGTCAAGCCTGGTAGCTTCAAGCCTGTCATACCTGCTAAGACAAGAAAAGGAATATACTTTTTTTAAACTCCTTCTCCATTCTTCGGAATGCTGGAATAGAGCAAGTTCTCGATAAATACTTATATGATGCACAGTTACTGGGAAAAACAAATTAGTACTTAGAACCTTTGTTATGAACTTTTAAACAAAACTATCATTTATTAATTATTATAGTTACCTTAGAGAACTCTGTGATGGCATTTGAGATTAGTATATACTTTTCCTCATGCATTTCTCTGATATCTCCCCTTCAGTCACAGTAGGCCCCTCAGTCTGACATATGTTGTAGATCTGGAAAACATCCATTGCCCCAGGTATGTGAATTCCAATATATGAATTGTATACAAGATATCAAAGAACACAGATATAAACCACAGAGCTAGAAGACTGGTTTAAAGTAAATTAGTTGTTTTCATCTCTTCATTAGTTCATTGTGGGTGGTCCTATCTCAGTTTTGTTTTTAATGAATTTAATTAAACTTAAAATTATTTCACAATCCATATCTTTAAGCACAGTTCAATAAAATTGGCTCACAAGATATAATCAAAGTTTTAATCATAAATTAAGAGTAACAGTGACAAAATATATTCAAATAGATAAGATATAACTTGAATTATTTTGAAAAAGAAATGAATAAAAATGAACTGAGCAGGCAAACAAAAGGACAGCAAAACATGCAATCATACCCAGTCCAATCTGCTCTTAACATCCCAGTAATTATATGTATGTCTTGCCTACACATATAGCCTTCTGAAGTTATAATTGTCCATTCACCTCTAATGACATTTTTTTTTTTTGGTTCTTCAAGACAGGCGACATATTTTTTCTACATGATTTCAGAACAGGCTCATGGTCTCAGGTTTTCTAATCTCTCCTAGATTACTTCTAAAAGTCCCAGTTTCTTATCAGTCTCCATATCCTGACAGCCTTTTGCACCTTTGCCTGTAAAGTCTTTATGGAATGGGATTTTTTGTTTGCTTGCTTGTTTGTTCTTTCTGTGTTAAACCTGAATGGTAACACACATGGCACTCCATTAAAATTTAGCCTTCTAGCTCAAGTGTGTCCTGAGTTACTCCCTGAGCACACCTACATTTGAAGGCCTGATGTTACCAGTCTTTACACAAAGCCTTTCTTCAAATCCCACAGATCCCTGTGTCACCTGTCTTGGCTTGACTTAACAAGTTGTTCATTAGAGGAGAGCTGAAAATTATTTCCTTTAATATCTTTAGAGAAAATAAGGGGGAAATTATATAACAGAACAACTGAGCTTAAAAATTTGATGCTTTCGTGTGTTTAGCTGCCACTGAACAATGTCTTACCTTTTGTGATACAAATGATAAAATTATCTTTGCTCACAGTTCCAGAAAGGCTAAAATGTCTAAAGCCAGTGAAGTTCAAGAACAAGGTGTAGGCAGATTTAGTGCCCAGTGATGGTTCCTCTCCAGGTTTACAGGTGTTCCTAATGACTCCTCACATGGCAGAGTTGACCAGGAAAGTCATAGGAAGGAGGATAATGTAGAAAGAATTTCTCCAGTATCTCAGAGGATTATTAATCCCATTATTAAGTGCCACCTTCATGATCTCATCTATCATGATAACTTCTCAAGACATGTCTCCAAATACTATTCAGCTTATAAGACTAATATATAAAATATTAAAGTCATAGACTATATTAAGAGATTAATAAAAAAAAACCCTGTTACAGAATATTTCACAATTCATATCTTTAAGCACAGTGCATTAAAATTGACTCAAAAGATAAAAATCAAAGTTCTAATCATAAATTAAGCATAACATTGACAAAATAATTCAAATAGATAAGATATAACTTGAATTGTTCTAAAAAATTGAAATATTTGCTTTTATTTTGAAAAAGAAACGAATAAAGATTAACTAAGCAGCCAAACAAAAGAATAACAAAACAAGCAATCATAAAATAAAATTAAATACAGGCCTCACAAGTGACAGGGCAGCCGGGAAAGGATCCTTTCAACCTCCATCTACACTTAGGAGTGACAGAGGTGGATCTGTAGCCCTCTTTGACCCTTCCCTGCAAGCGGAGTACCTGCCTTCAGGGAGTACTTTAATACAAGGACTCTGGTGAGATCTGACATTTTCTCTCTGGTGACTTTCTAAGGCAGGACCAGCCAGGAGGAACAGGCCTCACAAGTGGCAGGGCAGCTGGGACATGATCCTCTCAACCTCCCTCTACACCTAGGAGTGACAGGGGTGGATCCACAACCCTCTCTGCCTTTTCCCTACAAGAGAGCAGAGAGCCTGCCTTCAGGGAGTGCTTTAACCCAGGGACACAGGAGTGACAAATGTGGGTCCACAGCACTCTCTGCCCCTTCCCTCCAAGTGGAGAGCTTGCCTTCAGGGAGTGCTCTAACCCATGGACTTGAGTTAGATCCCCCATTTTCTCTCTGGTGACTTTCTAAGGTGGGACAAACCAGGAGGCACAGGCCTCACAAGTGGAAAGGCAACCTGGTCAAGATCCTTTCCACCTGAGACCACCCCTAGGAGGGACAACAGATCCAAAGCCCTCTCTGCATCTTTTCCAAAAGAAGAGAGCCTGTCTCCAGGGTATGCTCTGACCCTAGAACTCAGGACAGACAACTGAGCCACAGCCATCTGCAACCAGGTTTTACCAGAGGAGAGCTGGTCTCCCAGAAGTGCTGACACAGGCTTACAGACCCACAGGAGGAACAAACACCAGCCAGAAACAGCAAGAACATCTACCACCAGAGATCAATAGATGGCTAAAGGCAAACACAAGAATCCTACCAAAGAAATCAAGACTACTTGGCTTCATCAGAACCTAGTAATCCCACCACAACAAGTCCTGGATATACCAAAAGACCAGAAAAGCAAGATTTGGTCTAAAATCATATCTCATGATGGTGCTAGAGGAATTTAAGAAAGACATGAATAACTCCCTGAAAGAAATACAAAAGAACACAGGTAAAGAGGTACAACACTTAAAGGTGAAACACAAAAATCCCTTAAAGAATTACAGGAGATCACAAGTAAACAAGTAGAAGCCCTTAAAGAGGAAACTTAAAAATCCCTTAAGGAATTACAGGAAAGAACAAACAAACAGGTGAAGGAATTGAACAAAACCATCCAGGACCTAAAAATGGAAGAGAAACAGTTAGGAAATCACAAAGAGAGACCACTCTGGAGTTAGAAATCTTAGGAAAGAAGTCATGAAACATAGATGCAAGCATCACCAACAGAACACAAGAGAAAGAAGAGAGAATCTCAGGTGCAGAAGATACCATAGAAAACATTGACACAACAGTCAAAGAAAATGCAAAATGCAAAAAGTTTCTAACCCAAAACATCCAGGAAATCCAGGACACAATGAGAAGACCAAA